>JAAAKQ030183112.1:0-10961 GCA_010016005.3 Zanna intricata | reverse complement strand
ATAAAGCACAATGAGTTGGTATAATGAGAATAAGGTTTTTTTAATAAAAGAATATGTATATATATATATATATATATTCAAGATGGATTTTTAGACTTTGAGAAGAAAAATATATGAGTTTTGTTTTTCTTTTACCTGAAAAATATGTAGTATTAATATTAAAATTAAACTTGACCATATTTTGCGAGTTTGTATTAGTAATTAATTCCGTAATAAGTAAATAAAATGGATTTATAAGAATATTTTATGTACTATTAACTTATTTTTTTTTTAGAATTTATTTTTGATATAATTATATTAAAAATATTATTTGACCTAATTCAAGACGTTTACGTTTTATTTATACGATTTTTTCGATTTTTATGGACCGGAATGGACGCCAATGAATAGATTGCAATTTGGTCTCAGTAATAACGTAATAAATTCATGATTTGCCACCAGTGATGATAAGGGGAAAAATTCGTCTCCATCATGAATAAAGCCATCGAGAAAAGCAATAAAGCCATTCCAGAAAAATCATTTTGTGATCTTTGCAAGCACTTGTCAAAAAAATTCGTCACCCATCATGTACACTATTTACGATAGGATGGAGTGTTAGTCATGACTCTTAACAATGTTACCTTTGAAATTTTTGGAAATTCTAGAGAAAGAATTTTCTAGAGAAAGTGATAATTCTCTCACTTTTACATTCACATGTTTAACGAGGTCGGATAGTATGTCTGCCACTTCCCTATTCTCCTGAACCATTTGGATGGCCTCCTTTAATTCATGATAACATTTCCTCATGTTTCTTTCCCTTATTGTGAATCCCTCCGACTATGAAATACGTGCTGTTATTCGTTTTCTTTGTGCTAAAGGCGAAAAAACCGGTTGAAATTCACCGTCAGATTTGTGAAGTCTATGGACAAGACATTATGAGTGATGGAATGGTACGGAAATGGGTTAGAGCTTTCAAGGATGGCCGAATAAACGTTCATGACGAGGAAGGTAGTGGGCGACCTTCAGTGATCATTGACGATTTGGTGGAAGAAGCGATGAAAAAATTAAAGAAAACAAACGCTTCACTATTTCTTCATTATCATTGGAGTTCCCTCAAGTTTCAAGAAGTGTTCGTTACGAAATTGTTAGTGAACGGTTAAAGTACCGAAAATTGTGCTAGCCTAAAAACGGCTGTATTGCAGTGGCGGCAAACTTTTAAGATGATGGAATACAAAAGCTTGTGGTTCGGTATGATAAGTGCCTTAATATTGAAGGCAATTATGTAGAAAAGTAGATTAAGATACTGGCTTTCTTGTAATAATATAATAATTATGAAAAGTCTCTTTTTTTTTTTTATTTCAAAACGATACTTACTTTAAAAACACGCCTCGTTTAATCTAGGTGGATAATTATTACTGCCCTTCAGTAGGATGGGGGTGGGATAATCTGTTTTGTTTTTTTTTAATTTGGAATTAATAAATAAATTTAAAAAAATATAATCAAAAAGGAAAAATAGGAATCACAAAGAATTTTTTTGTATTAATCAATGAATTTGAATTACTTTTAAAAATTATTTTCTTGATAGTAAATCTTCTAAGGAAAAATGCTTTTGCTTAAAAAAAAATTATATTGTTTTCAATTAAAGAAAAATTATATAACGAAAGACATAATCCAAATTAAAAAATAATGAATGTAGTATTGATATAAAACAATAATTGAAAAGAAAAAATAAATTATTTTTGTGAAATTCCCTTTCTAAAGAATTTTCCCCATTATGATTAATAAAATGAAAGTATGGAACTATATTCTCTTTAATAATTTGTTTTTACAAAAAATAAATATCAAACAAACAGAATCTCATGAAACACTCCAAACGAAAAGAAAACAAAATTTTCAGATACAAACGACAAATTGAAAAATAAAAATGAAGAAAATACAACCATAAAATAAATATAAAAATAAAGCAGAAAAAAATGAAATGAAATAGAAATTGTATTTTTCTTTAATAAAAGATAGGAAAAGAAAAACTCATTGCAAATTGCTTTTGAAACAAAAATATATTCATGTATTAAAAAAAAAAACTATGAAGAAAACAAACTGACTGTTAAATTTGTCGTCAAATACTCATTTGTTTTGCCACAGATATTGTAACGCCACTAATGCCCTCTTTGTCTCTCTTTTCAATTTTTCTGTATGAAAATGTAAATAAATAAATAACAGAGTGTGCTCTTTGTATTCAAGTACTGGGTGTCAGTATATATATATATATTTTGTTGTTGTAATTTTAACTGCATTATCTGTAAATATATATAAATTATACGGTATTGTTTTAAAAATGATTAAATCATTTAACCTCCCGTTTTAAAACGAGAACATATGTTATTAAATTTAACTCAATTTTCCTTACGTTTCCTTCGCTTGATTTAAATTTATTATATAACATTCTACGCAAACAATCATTAGCAAGAAAAAATGTTATTTCATTTTTGTACTTTAGTTTTTTTTTTAAATAAACATTATTTTTAGGTAATGTACCCGTACATTATGCATTAAATTTCACGACAGAAAGAATTGCATCAAATTTGTTGAATTTCAGTACCTATCCTACTGTTAATTACGAGTACAATTCGTAAATAATCCGAAATTCAGTAGGTTGTAATCCTCTTGTAGCGTGTTCTTTTCTATTAGAGTAATGATATTCATTTTACATCTTAGTGAAAAAGGTATAATCTAGGAAAGATGACTATAACTGTCCTTCAACAGGGTGAGGTTGGGATAATCTGTTTTGTTTTTTTTAAATTTGGAATTAATAAATAAAAAAAAATGTAATCATAAAGTGATTGAAAATACATCAATGTGAAATATAACAAAACACATATGGAACAACCTATTTACATTAAGAAGATACAAGTATACCCTTTTGTTTCTAAAAAACACTATTTTTTGAAAAGATGTACAACGAAAGGGATACAAAAAATGGCTTACCATGGGGTATATCCAGTCAGTATAATGGTATTCTTAAGGCTCTACTCTTAAGAAAAATAGAATTAGAAAACGGTTATTTAAAGAATGTTTATGTTTCCAGTTCATTTTACTGAAAACAAAAAAGGGAAAAAAATAATGAAAAATGAAAACGTGCAATTAGTGTCGCTTCAAAATTGGTTTATCAAATTTTCATATAAAAAAAGTAATATAGATAATTATTATGAATCTTTCTTTGTTTTCTATATACAAAAAATGTTAAAATTCAATGTCTGAGATAAATGTGTGTGTGTGTGTGTGTGTGTGTGTGTGTACATGTGTACGCGTGCACACACACACACACTCACTCACATGCACGCGCGCGCGCGTAATTGAGTGTTAAGTCTTTTTCACATATTTGAAGTTGAATCAACAGAATATTTTGGGAAAACATTTGCAAATAAAGGAATTAAATAAGGTCCTAACTAAATAAAATGTAGTGATATTAAAATTTTCTGGTAATTGTTTTATTTTTGGTACATATACAGACACACACACACACACACACACACACACACATGTACATACACACACCAACACCTGCAAAAAAAAAAGAAAAAAAAAGGTGTGTTGTGAGGTGGAAAAGTGAAAGACAGAATGGCTGTATGAGAGTGGGATGTTTATTAATAGAAGAAGAACATCAGAAGAAAAGAAGTACAAGTAGAAGAAATCCGAAGGTAAGTCGGACATATCCCTCTGAGACTGAGTTACGCTTAATTGTGAGTCTGGTCTCGGAGCGGAATAGAATTTCCGGTGAGGGAGTTTAGTCGGTATGGGGCAGGTTATATTATGCCTAACAACATCTTGGCAGAGCTTGTTAGCCTGTTAGCTAGCCCGGGACGGGGAGCGTTCTGGGTCCAATATGGCATTCTTCACCTCCGGAGAAAAAAAAAGATTACTATTTTGGAAAGTAGCAAAAATGAGTTCAGCAAAAGAAATTAAGAAATACTGAATAGAAAGAGGTTACTGAATAAAGAAACGTTACTGAAAGATGATACTGAATAGAAGAGACGTTAAAAAAATAAAAAGAAGATAATAAATGGCCTTTCATATGAAGGTCCCGAGTTCGATTCCGGTCAGGCATATCATTTTTCATAACTTAAAAAAGTTACATTTCATATACCTAAGTACAAGCTTCGAGTTTTTGTAGTGAATTTCATCAAGAAAAAAAAATTAGTTACAATAATTACAAAAGATGAACGAAATATAGTAGAGATTAGAAATAGACTGACAAACGCATATCTTTATTCAAGAACTTTAGAGAACTTTATTCAAAAACATATCTGCTAGTATCAAATTATACATTTAAGAATCAGAACTTAAAAGTTTGTTTATAGCGTCAAAAGCTCTACATAATATAACATCGACAACGGAATAAATAGCAAGGAAAGAATTGAAATCCTTAAAAAATGGTGTTGTAGAAGTACCTTGAAAATTAGATAGGCCAATAAAATTTGAAATGACGATGTTTAAAGACAAATAGGTGATGAGAGAAATTTATTACAAAATACTATAAAAAGAAAAATTAAACTGGTGCAATGCCTTTAGTCATCTATGTTCAGTTAATTCGGTAATCGAGGGATATGTAATATATAGAAGAAAAAACTGTGGAATAAAACGTTGGCTGATTAAATCATATCACAAAGACAACCGAGAGTGCAGAATTTTTTAAATATATTAATATTAAAAGATTAACAGAGAAAGAAAGGAAAGGAGATCAGCATCAAATCAATCAGCTAAGTGATGAAATTACATTAACCATTTTTAAATAACTCATTTTTAAAATTTTACAGGTTTTTTATTTTTACAGTAAAAAAAAAATAGCTTCTTTCATAAAAAAATACATTTCTTACTTTAATAAATAATTTTATTGAGAAATAAAGTTTACAATTTAAAAAAAAAAAATTTTTTTTAAATTTAACCTTTCCTAAAACCATTCCGCAATTTTTTGGTATCAAACATTGCATTTCACTGTTTTGGAATTAAATTCTATGATTAAGGTAATGGTAATACTAGCCACGACGGTCGGCACTGACTAAACTAATGTAATTTCACAACTTACACAGAACAAATTTAGCTTTTACGGACGGCAAACTGGTGTAACCGCAAGGCTTAACGCACCAGGTACTGAGTCAATCGTGTAATCGAGTACGACCGATCCAGCCAGACTGAGTTACTTTTTTAAACTTTAAATATTATCCATTTATTTAATTCTATCTCTCACGTGTGACATCACAACATAGCAGACGACTATAATAGCATTTTTTGGGATGAGGGTGCGCTTTTGCAAACATTTTTTTTTTTTACAAATATTGTTATTTTTTAACTGGTAAAAAATATGCTTAAGAAAAATATGAGCTTAATTCAGTGTAATCTCAAGATACTTAGGGTGACCTAAGTATCTTGAGAGGGGGTTGCACTAAGGCCTCACTTTTTAAACCCTTGACGTTTTAAGTTGAAAATTTAATGGCTTCAATGCCCATATATAGAAGTAAACCAGGTTTGGTCAAAATCGGTCCAGTACTTCTGGGAATATAAGGTGATTTAAAGGCCGAACACCAAACACAAGTACATACAAACACTAATATCCGGAAAATTTCTATCCGAAAACTTTTAGTTTGTTGGGTTAGTTAGATGTCAAAACGTCAAGATCCGGTGAATACCACATATGCTAAAATTGGTCCGATTACAATACTTTCCCTGGTGGATCTATATTGCAACAAAATGGTAAATATGGAAAGCAACAAAAATGATTTTTCATATAGTTTTTCTTCTTATTATAAAAATGTTTTTTATCTGGTCCTTAGACTGTTTTATTTTAATTAAAAGAACAATATTAGTGAATTTTAAAATGTATATATTATTTGTTATATTAATAATCCACTCATGTAATTTTCTTTAAATTCCTTTTTTTGTTTTTCAAGTCTACGATTTGAAAGCAGGAGAGAATTAACTAAATTCATGATAAATTGAAGCTAAAAAAGACTGTATCTCTAAAAAAATTTGTAATAAAACAAATAAACGTTCAATCAGTAGCTCACTTGTTTGATAAATCAATTTATACTAACGAATTGTTCAGAGTACATTATTATTAAACTAATAATATTATAAGAGAAAAACAAAACTAACAAGCGTTCCATAACTAGTTAGAGAAATTGTTTGATTCAGGTAACCAAAGAACACGAATAATAAGCTAGTACAGAAATCAGTTAAGGAGTTAAGGGGGAGTTGATGGTAAAAATCAAAGTTGAACGAAAGTGGACTTCTACTGAGAGAAGTCAAATGGAATGAGGAGGAAAGATTGAGAAAGAAAAAGTGGAATAAAAGAAAGAAAGAAAGACGAAAAGTGGAAGTGAAAAAGAGAGAGCCAATTACATTACGACTTCTACCCGTTCTATAGTAAGGGGAAGGACATTATCTGAGTTGTAAGTGAATTAGAAGTACTCTGGAATAAAAACCACAATAGGTCTGTAGACATTAATTAACTCAAGAGCCCGAGCTTGGCCGACCGGGCTGGATTTTCCTTTTACCCTTACCATCTCCTCTTTACTAGACTTTACTTACCTTATTTTCTTCAATGGAATCCGAAGTCCTTTGGGATCAAAACCAAGGCTAAATTTTTACCCTTCTTAAAGTAAATTTTTTCCCTCATAATAATACCAGTAAAAGAAACCTTATATTTATACATAGCCTAAAGGAAAACACCTTTTTTTATTTGTTCCTTCTGAGTTAACGAGACAGAAAACCATGGAAGGTTTTCAAGAAAACCCGTTTTCATGTTATGTTATTAAATATATATATATATAAATTCAAGTCATCTTTGTTACATTTACCAACTGAATTTAATTCAAATATAAAAGTTATTTAGTTTTACCGTTTGAAAACTTAACTGCATTTTAAAAAAATATGTTTAATACTTTTTGGGCGTCATAATTAGAAAAATATTTTAAGAAATATAATCATAAATTTTTTTCTTATCTTTCAGGCATCGACTACTTTGGCCATTAGTCATTATCGGGTAGATGTGTTTGAGATTTATTTTTACTGAAAATGATAATCATATCATTTTAGCAATCGTACGATATTTTACATTGATCCGCTAAAATAAATGTTAAACCAAAGACTTCCATCCCTAAAAAATTAAAGTAACCCTAAAATAAGTGCTATTTGTTTTAAATACCAATTTCATTTTCTCCGGAATTATAAAAGGTATGGAGATATGCAACTGAACAGCAATCTGTTCAACTCTCTCTCTTGGATTCATTTAAGTGGTAGAATTAGGTCGGCCTGTGTAGCGCGAGTGGTAGCGTCTCGGCCTTTCATCTGAAGGTCCCGGGTTCGAGTCCCGGTAAGACATGGCATTTTCAGACATGCTACAATTCCCTCATCCTCAATTTACCTCATCCTTTGAAGGTATACCTAACGTTGGCTCCGGAGATTAAAAAAGAAAAAAAGGGATGGAATTAAAGATGTCTAGTTCTATTACGACCGGATGGTAAAATTAGTGATGATCTACTATGGAGATTACATGATAACCGAAAAAATATCGCAAGTAAGATTTAAAAAATATATATTTTAATATATTAAATGTTTATAACTAACAAAAATTATAATAATAATAAATAAATATAATTATAAGTTGTCTGAACAACTTTTTTAAGCAATATGACGATACACAAGTCATCAAGATAATAAATAAAAATAGAATGCTATAGCCATAAAAATAAAATGACTTATCATTCCACAAAAAACTACTTCATCTGAAAAATAACTCAAAGTCACAATAAAAGAAAATTATAATAAAATTAAAACTTCATATGTTATAATAATAAATTTATTCTTATAAAACCTTATAGATAGTTAACCTTAAACCTTAACCTTTATAGATAGTTAATAAATTACTTTATATAAGATAATTATCATCTACCTTTGAGTTTTTAATTGAAATGAGGGAAATATAAGTTTTTCTTTTGTATTTAAATCGAATCAATCTATTTATACATATTTATTCGAACAGACCGCGTAAACAGGCTCGAACAGACACTGGACCGCGTAAAAAAATTACATTTTTCCTTGAGGATTCAATTTTCTGCCTCTTTTCACAGTCGATTTTCTTAATCTTTCTCTGTGGTTCTGCCTGTGGTTGTTTCCTCATCGGTCTTGATCCACTTTAAATATTTTAAAGTGATGTCAGTTTTTCATTAAAAATTTTCTGTTTAAAATTTCTTTTTTCTTTACTCCGATCTTATGGGATATACTTGGATATATTTATACAAACCAATTATTTTTACTTTTGAAATTATGTTTTAAAAGAAGTTGAAAATTTGTCTTGTCAAACTTTCTTCATTCATCATTTAAATGACCATAAAAAATTGTTCTACGTTTTTTAAATTATGTTTCCAAATTTTTTATAAATTTCCTCGCATGATTTTAAAATATTTTTATCATTTTCACAACTCGAGGCTGATATTTTTCTTTACTTTTTCATAATATTCTGTAGTTTTCCTTAATCATTTACGTGTAATATTACATTTTCTGCCTCGTAAGACCTTCTTTCAAGTTTTATAACAGTGTTGTAATATCTAAATTTCCCATTGTAAAAAATTCATTTTTTACTGTAAAAATCTTTGGTTATTTAGAAAGCCATTACAATGCCAGATTTATTTTTCTTTAATAAATTGGGATATGAATTTCTTAGTTTTCCTTGATCAGTATCTATTAGAACTAAAAGAAAAACGTGGTGTAGAAAATTTTTCTCGCATACATATTTTTTTGGAAAACAAAATATGTATATTTAAAAATAATTTTGTACGAAAATCTAGCTTTCTTTGGTTCTTGATATAATTTTTGGTCTCATTAACTACTTTTTTCTTTTTTTTTTTTGTTACTTCATCTTGGGATCTGATCTGCTTTAATATAAACACAGCCCAAAGGGATATTCGGGAAGAATCCTGAACTAATACTGTACTACCACTCCTACACTACTTCGATCCCATCTTAGTCTGGATAATTTTAAAAATATCGTGGACACTGCGTTAAATAACGATCGTTCGGTTGCAGCATTGTCCCAATAATATTCTCCTGGGTAAGCATTCCGAATAGTCTTCCTCCCTTCCCTCAATAATGGCAATCCGCGCACAAGTATGCCCTAAAAAATTGTGACCGGTAAGAAAATGGGTCGACTCCTACTCCGTTCCTCGTTTTTACGAACCATTTCTGGATGTCCGGGAATACTCTGTCGGTTCTTTTCGTTGACTGATTAGATTCATTAAACAATTTGTAACAATTTTAAATTACGTAAAATGAGTATTTCAAATACTGTATGATACTGAAAAATATTATTTCACTAAAGTAAAAGGATGTTCGAGAGAGAGGTTTTAGTTTTACATAAGTTACAAGAAATCATTAATGGAAAGAAACAAAAAAAAAAATTGTTCAAAAGAAGAATATTTAAAATTATTAGAACTTCAGAGAACATAAATGTTATATAGATACTATGTTTTAGAGTATATCATTTCTCATTTGCAAAAAA
Organism: Zanna intricata; assembly: GCA_010016005.3. Classification (NCBI taxonomy): domain Eukaryota; kingdom Metazoa; phylum Arthropoda; class Insecta; order Hemiptera; family Fulgoridae; genus Zanna; species Zanna intricata. The sequence continues at coordinate 1,429 of JAAAKQ030183112.1, read as the reverse complement.
AAAAAATTATTGCATAAAATGTGTGCAGTGATTAAAGATATTTATCTTATAACATAATATTAATAATAAAATGAGCTGTATAAAATTTATATTTTGAACTCTAAGTTAAGGAAGCAGTTATAATATTAACATTAAAGTAAGAAAGAAGGAATGAGGTAAACGTACGTAAGAACGTTCATAGAAAGTGTAATAATTTATATTCGAATATGAGTATACGGACGTATATGAGTGGTGAAGAAGAAAGAGGAAGAAATGTTAGGGGGGAGGTGATGTTGGTAAGAAAAAAGTATAGAAGGGTGGGTAACATTTAGGCAATATATCTTAGATAATGCAGGTTTCTTCTTCGCAAAGTAGGGCGTACTATAATTCTTTATGGACGGATAAAATGCTATTCGCAAATTTCATAACGATAAAAACCGTTTAGAAACGGTTGTTTGGCCGTACAACGTTGCAAATAATGTTCATTCCTTCATTCGTTTAGTTTGCTTGGAGTTGAAACACATGGAAAGAAGGAAATAAGAATTATTACGTTCAATTTATACTCTGGTTTTTACAGCCTAGTTATTTGTAATAGTAATAGTTGATAGTAGTTTTAACTTCTGCAATTAATGAGAAATAAAAATGAAATGGCGCACGAAATCATTATTATTGATAAATGAATCTGCAACGAGAAATTAATCAAATATATCTGCATGAAAAATTACTTCTTAGATATTTACTTATTCTTTTTTAATTTAACTTACATTAGTTTATAATGTTTTTATATCTTATAATTTTTGTTTAGTTCTTATGTTTATCTCATTTTAATGAAAACACGTTTTTTCCTGATGTACCGTATTTAAAAAAAAGGAATATTAAATATAAGGAAGAAAAAATAACAAGTAAGAAAGAAAGAAAGAAAGAAAAAATACAATATAAAATATTGCACAGACTCTTTTTTTCTTTAATGATGGCTAATTTTAGCTAAGGAAGTGAAAAACAATAATTTATCCCTGTTTTTATTGAGTTTATATATTAGAAAAGAAAACTTATTAATAACTTATGGAGAGAAATATAAAGTTGTTATAATTCATTAATAATATTGTTTTGTTAGAGAATAGTAAGAAGTGTAAGCAAAAATATGAAACGTGTGTGAATCCTAAGAAAATATATCGAAGTATGAAATGGTAATATACAAAATTAAAATAAATTTAGATTTTTATTTTCTTACGTTATTCATATATATATATATATATATTTTTTTTTTTTTTTTGTGTACGTTTGTCTTTTATAGAAATATACATTTTTATTCTGATTGTGATAAAATTTTTCAAACTAACAGCTCTTAACAACTAGAGAATTGTTATGTACATTTCATTTTGAAAAAAACTACCCTTATCCCCTTTTTACTCGTTCAGTGCATTTAACCAATCTCAAATACTGCGATTGC
>JAAAKQ030183101.1:1854-12226 GCA_010016005.3 Zanna intricata | reverse complement strand
TCCTCGCCGTAGGCTTAGGTCGACCTACACGTAGCCCTAAAACTATATAACCGCAGCACGGAAGCACGAAACCTCGCGCCTAATCTAAATCAATCTAACTACCCATGTGACTTTGAATGCCATATGCGCAACGATCAAATCGATTGGAGATCAAATTTAAATATGTGGGTAAAATAAATACAAGGATATGTTCATAACTTTTTAAGAATTTTTAAAAGAAATTTGTATTTAATTTTTTTTTTGTCCACACCTAAAACTAACAAAGAACAGCAGAAAACTAATAAATAGAAAACAAGTTCAATTTTTTTTACTTTTCATTTACTTGGTATATTTGTCCCATTTTGTATGTTAATTTTTTCACATATTCTCTATATATAATGTTTATAAATTTGTTAGTGTAACCATTTTTTTTAGTTATTGCTTTTAGGTATTGTATTTCTAAGTTCAAATTCTTGTATTAATTCTGAATGGAAAGGTATGTTTCAAGTAATGTTATTAAAAGTTCCTATTTAACATTATGTTTATTTTATAGAAAAATTGGATTATAAAATATTACTATGTCATCTAACTAATCATAATATAATATTATCAAAATTATCAATTATTATTTTTTCAAGGTCTTAAAATTTTTATTATGAGAATATGGTTGAAAAAAAATGTTTATTCTAACACATCAATAAATCAAACCATAAAATAAATAAATCTTTTAAGTAATAAACACATTAATAATTACAACAATCACTTAATAATAAAATCATTGTTAATATTTATAATATCAATAATAATAAATATTTGTAATCAACATTATTTTTTTTTTATCATTATTTTAAATTAATATTCACAAATTTTTCTTTTTCCAGTTTTCATTACAGTTTTTTTGATCTTTGCCAAGGTTTTAATTAGAAAAATTTAATATTCAACCGCCTTACTTATTTTTGTTAAAAGTATTAATTGTTAAGTTAAAAAATTAAATAGAAAAGATAAAAATAATGCATTGCATCAAATCAGTCATGTAAATTATGAGGAAAAATTTAAATATTTTAAATATGAAAAATCTATGGAATAATGTTAAAATTTCATATCTTATCAAAGTAACTTTTTCCTTATGATATAATTTTTGACCAGATTCTGTAAAAAGCTGTAATATGGTTTTTTTTAAACATTTCTTTATTACAATTTCAATTATTTTCTTTTATAAAAGAAAAGTAAGGAATAAAGCAGTAGAATAAAAAAGTTACAATTCTGTATGTGTATGAAAAAATATCAGAATTTATTAATGAAATACAATTTTATGTATGTTTCATAAAAAAAAAAAAAAATGTATATATGTAATTTAATACGCATACAAGGAATTCATGTATTGTCCACATCAGATTTTTGTATCTTAAAAACCCATTCTGACTTTTTAAGGGAGTTCTGAGAAATGACATTATACTTTAGAAAGGAATATATGTAAGCTTAATAAGTATTTAATAGCAGTGATAAGCTTAGCATTTTATTAAGGTGCTTCAAAAAAAAAGATTTAATTAAAAGATTAATTTTGTTTTAAAATTAATTCTGATATGAGCGAATGATTCGTCAAAAATTTATTTAACACAACAAAGAAACAAATAAACATTTACAACGCTTAACAAAATCTATATGAAACAAATTTAAACTTTGCAAGACTACACGCGGCAGTGTAACCTACGGAACAAGTCACACAAATGAACCAATCCATGTCGCTCGACCCGCTCATATAGATATTGTTAGCCAACGTCTAGAAATCAGTAGAAAATTCTATTTGCTTCTATTACAAATATCTTCATTATTTATAAATATAATTAACTTTAAACAATATAAATAATTACTTTAATTACATTACTAAACTTTATCAATGTCAATTGCCAAATAAAAATTCATTCTTTAGTAAAAATATAATAATTCAAACAAAAATACAGCTTTAATGTTTCTAGTAGAATCTCGTATTCTCTATGAGTTTCTAGCAAGTTCAAAATCCGACCACACATAATAAAGACTCAATTATTTAAATACTATTAACATACAAATGAAATAATATTAACAAAATATTATTATTAAATATAGAAATGAAATAATATTATTAAATATTACTAAAATAATTTAACAATGTTTATCATTTTAATTAGTTATAAATTTATTTATTTTATTTCAATATATATGGGGAGTTACAATAATTTTTATAAAAACCTTGTACTACAACAGTTTCATCATTCCATGAGAACTTATAATTGTTTACAAACAACTGGTTAATGGAAATAACAAAAACTCATGACAAATAAGAATGCATACAATATGAACAATTTATTTTCTTACACAGGCATCTGAAACTTAAAAAGTGTAAATAATGATAATCAGATTCTGTTGTTTATGAAGTCAAGAAATATGTAATTTTTTACATTTCACACTTGGTAAGCTGTAAATATATTAATTACAACAAAAATTTTGAGAGTATAAAACATATATATATATATAAAAAAAAATTTAATTACAGGAACTGCGAAATGATGTACTGGACTATGCTTCACCAAATAAGCTTATTTCCTAATGCTGCTATCATGGTGACACAAGACCCTCATTATACTACTACTAGACACTTTTAAATTAATAATAATAAATACATATATTAATTTGGTACTATTATTAGTACAAAATAAAACACAGTTTCACAAATATATATAATCCACTTTTTCATTAAAATAGTTTTTTAATAATTTATCAAATTTTGAAGTTGTCATAACAAATCTGACGTAATTTAGATTCAGAGAGACCTCTAATATAACAAAAACAAAATCCTCCTACCTGAGATTCTCTTATTGTTCACTAACTTGTCCTTTGTTTGCGACACTGTATTCTTTACCATACCACAACTGAACGCTTTACAATGCCATTGCTGCCAGTTCTCAAAATGGAATGAAAGTTTTCTTTGTACCGTCGTCTGGCCCCACCACCATTCCTGCCTAACACCGAGTCCATGTGAGTTTGTGTATACAAACGCAGCATTATACGTGCGAAATATTTGGTTCCCACAGCGAGCATGATGTCATAGAGCTATGAAATTTTATTTTTAAACAGGAATGCACGATAAGAACTGAATCACTCTTAAATTGTTTTGTTTCAATACTAATTACACTGATACTATAATATATATTTATTTACTATATTCAGTAAGATACTTTTACTTAAGACTTTTACAGTAAGATAAATTTACTTAAACTCTATAAAACTTTTATTCAAACTTTTAATGGTCATAACTTTCAATGTTTTTCCTTTAATAACATTACTCTTTTATTAATACTCATTAAAAATTACAACAGATATTTATTGTTTAAAAAAAAAAAAAAAAAAAAATTCAATCAGCAGTGTTCAAAATAAACAATTATAATAGTAAGAGTATTTTAACAGTGATAAATAATAAGTCTAATATCACTGTGAATCATTAAATTATTAAAATAAATAAAAATATACAATCTAACTAAAAAAAAGAAAAAAAAAAATCATTATACTGACGAACAGCTCTGATGATTGCAGGATGTGCTTCGTATGTTATTAGTGGAATTGGTAATAATCTGAGATAAAGTTTTAATATTCCAGCTACGACATTGATATTATCATATACAATAGCACTAACATCAGCATTTTCTCCATCTGAAAATTACAACATAACAATAATTAATTTAGAAATATCAAACCTAATTAATTAATCATTTATGACGACTATGTGAAAGCGAACGGGTAGATTGTTTTACATATTCTTTCAAGTTTATAATAATAATAGTTAGTAGCATTGTGGTGTACGCAGTGAGATATCAATAATCTGTACGTGGAACTAAGGATCTTAGGTTAGTTTTTCACAATTATACAAAACAGCAAGTATCATCCTGGTTTTATGGTATCTGATCCAATAACTACTCACTAACTCTTACAAGACTTAACCCTTTGTGCTCTTTTGGCCTGCAGTGCAGGCCAAGATGACTTCTCTACATGCTCTCCATATTTTAGAGGTTAATCTCTGTCCTGATATCTCTCTTGTCCTGCACTGCAGGCCACAATTCCTTATGTTATTAACTCTCAGTACATTGTGAAACCGTTGTGCCCATCAGCTCTGATTTATTTATGCATCACATACACAAATGATGTTAAATGCCTATTCAAATGTACAAGTTTTTTTACAAAAAAAAAATTTGTTAAAATTGTCAGGGTGATTACGAGATATTTTCATAACACTGACTTTATCATAGTACTGAATATAAAAATATTTTAATATAATTATAAAAATATAGTACAATACATAGTAAAAAATTAGTAAAATGTAAAAAAAAATAACATATTTTAGTAACATAAAAAAAACTGTTTGTGAAATCATGACTTAACCTCTGGAACCACCGTTAAGTATATCTTCAGAGGATGAGATGAATGATTTGTAGCATGTGTGAAAATGCCATGCCTGACCTGGATTCGAACCCAGGACCTCCGGATGACTAAAGTGTTTATTGTACAAGTAGACGGGGATTTTTTTGCATTGTTAGACCATTAATAATGTTTTCATTCATTAGTTTTGAATGCAAGCAAGTAAAAATATAGTTTAGTTATCAAATAAAAGATAATTTTGTTTCGATGACAAAACTGTTAAAAAAATCCATTTCAATAAACATTTAATCAATTTAATGGCGCTAATCTTATCGTCATAATGAAGCAAGAGAATTATTTCCTTATTTGTGAGTAATATCTAACATATGAATAAATTTTAATGCTACATATAATTCAGACTTGTTGATATGTTATTTCTAAATGAGGCCATAATGTTACCGCACTTTATAGAAACACAGAAAATGTTATAAAATAAATAAAAGCTGTTCACCGATGGCCTGCAATGCTGGCCAAGACAGTGTTCGAGCATAATAACTTTGGCCTGTCATGCAGGCCAAGAGAGCTGTGAGGAAAACCTTCATAATAATCAATCAGAGCTGTGTGCAATATGACGACATCCTCATTGTAGACCAAAAGAGTTGAGGGACAGATAAGAAAAATTTTTCCAAGGCGCAAAGGGTTAATCCAGTTTTAAAAATAAATAACAAAATCGGTTTTCTTTTTATTTCTTCAGATTATTTTTATTACTTAATTTTAACTCTAGAAGCAGCAATAGGAATGTGTTAAACTGTATTTATTAAATTTTGCATGTTTTAAAATTAGCTTTGATAATTTTTGCGTATAAACATAAATGAAAGAATTATTTATAATTTTAAAATAATTATTACTTGATTGATTATTTAATAATAATTATAACAATTATGTAAACAATATATCAATTCTATTAAATTTAAATATTAAAAATAAAAATGTTTTTAGAGTAAAAAGTTGTTCCATAAAAGTACAAAACAAAAAGATGACATTTTATCTAGTAAAAATTCAAAACATTTGCGTATAAAAAAAACTGATAATAAATTAAAGGATAAGATTTTTATAAAAACATTCCTTTTGCTAAAAGTTTATTTTTTTCTAGTGGGAGTACTCTAATGCAGTTATAAGTTTTTATAACATGTTTTACTACGATTATCAGCATAAAAACTGTTACGTTATAAAAAATAATCATCTAACATACATTTGGAACTATTATCAAATTCAAAACTTGAATTGCTGTCTATCATGATCATCCCTACTAATGTTGAAAAAATCTGAATCACTTTCACTAAGAATAAAAAATAAAAACATAATTTAATAACATGCAAACTCAATGACTACTAATAAACAAAATAGAGGTTAGTTTATTCTATTCATAGCTGTCACAGTAACAATTTTCAAAACAGTGAACTACAGATAACGTTAGATAATTTTATATAATTAAGTTTAATCCAAACTAAAAATAATAAAAAAATTGGCTACAAAATCTTCTGATGTTTTTAAAGACTTTTAGTTATAAAAATGTTATAAAGAAATGTTAATTTTCTGGCATCTAGATTTTTAAGTGCAGTCTATCTATTGAAACATTAACAGTTGCCACTTTTAAAGTTTAACGGGAAAACATTTGTAAATAAATAATATACACTTCAATAAATTACACAAGCCAACGATGATTATGTTTTTTAGTTTTTGATAACTGATTCTTACGTAGTTTTTAGCACTGAATCTGAAAATAACCTTCATTTTTTCCATCACGTCAGAATTTTTTGCAATTCGCCAATTTAAAAATTTATAAAAAAAATGAAAAATTGCGAAAATGTAATAAAATAAAATAGATACAAAAACTTTTTTTTTTCTTTTTTTTTTTTTTTAATAATAAATATAATATTTACTTTTTTGGCTTATACTACGCATTCTTATAGTTAAACAGTTTAGTGATCTGAAGAGATAGGTGGGGGGTGAGTCATTGACTCTTTAACTTACAATGAAAATTGCCGCAAAATAAACTTAATTTCTATTATAGTACATTTTTTAATTAATATATTTTTATTTATTTAATTAATTTTTAAGAGGTATGTCATGTCTTTGAAAACCACTCCCCCCTTCTTCATCGACCCTTAATGACAAGATATGTAAAATACTTACAGTTTTATTCCACGTGTCGAAGTTTCTTTGGACAACTTATACTCTGTTTTGCGTTTTTCCTTCTGTATTCTCTATAGGATTCATCTTTATGAAATATCCAGGAACAGTCTGCGTCATTGTAGTAGTCCATTTTCCTAGATAAATTATTTTCATTTCTTTCATGTCCTGACTGAAATCTCTCTCCCACCTCTTTTTTACTAGCATCCAGATTTTCAGGAAAATAGTCCACATGTGAATTTAAGAAGTGAACCTTCAAGCTCATGGAACAGCCTAAATTTTTGTACTTCTGCAGCATTTTCGGTGATTAATTTGAAGTTTGGATCCTTCTTATTGTCCAGAAACTTAGTTACTATGTCTTTAACGGCTCCCCATGTTTTTTTTTCTGCAAATTCTATTTGTTTCTCAAATTTACGATCTTTGAGAAGTTTTCTAATATCAGGACCAGTAAAGTCACCCTCTTTTAGTGTGGCGGTTGATAATAGTGGAAATTTGTCACAGATGTATTTAAATTAAAACATTTAGTTCTTTTGACAAGGCGTTGACAAATTGTTTCATCAAGCCTAGCATGATATGCAGAGGTGAAAGGAGAACTTTTATTTGGATCAATGAGAGCTTATCAAAGCACATTTTTGGTTTCAGGTTCTAATGAAGCTCTTTTTGGCCAATCTTTCCTTATCCAATGATTTTCTCCGTCTCTGCTATCCCATTCACATAGAAAAACAAGGAAACCTTGTACATCCTCCTTGCTGTCCTAGGAGCATCTATATTATTTTGAGATCGTCATATGTAATCCGCTTATGACTGTCGTATTTAATTTTATCAAGAACGAATTCCAAATTATCATAGCCCTCTTTTAAATGGACAGAATGTCCAGCGGATATTGATGGATACGTATTCCCATTGTGTAGGACAACTTTGAGATTTCTTTTGAATAATCCATGAACAGTCTCTGATTGGTACTTTCATATGGAATTTTAAATTGAGTCAAAAGTCCATGTACATTAGTGCAGAAAACTAATTCTCCTTCTTCCGAAAAATATGGAAAAAATCCTTTTCTCTATACCTGAACTAGGAAAATGAGTTTCTAGCTGCTAGCAGGTTCTTCTCTTTAAGCCTAAAATCAAGTGATTCTAATTTTCTTTGGCCAGATTTTGTAAGTCTCTAATCAAATTGTATAATTCAAACTAAGATCTTCAGTCGTATGTCTTGATGCTATCTTCATTTAAATCATTTTTGGAACCATCTATTTCAGGTCAATTTTCTGGTAGAACTGGCATTGGTATGTCTGGACCATGAGGAACCGGACGTAAAGCAGATGGCATATTTGGATAGACAATTCCTTTTTTTATTCTTCAAATTGAAACCGTGAATACCAGTCGAACAACAGTAATAATCATTGGTGTGATTTCATGGCTTCTACCACACCACTCGAACTCCAAATCTGAAAGCTTTTTGTTCACCTTTTGACCACTGCCTAAGTCCTTCAATGCAGGTGTAGCAAACATAGTGGGGGTGCCCAAGTTTTGTCTTGATCTCCTATTTTCACTCTGAAATACATGAAGTACACTTGTTGAATGAAACGTGTTATATTTTTTTTTGCCTTTCCACTATTTACTCAACACAAATGTAACAAAAAGAATCTGTATAATATTTGCAGCTTCTTGAAGCCATTTTGGAAACAGAAAGTTTTCTTTATAGCCTGAAAATATATTTTCTATAGACAAAAAAGCGTTTGATCATATGTAGGATAGAAAAATCTCTATTTATGTATGCTAATGGTTGAAACAGCACTGATAGTAGTTGTACGACGCACGAGTGGTATGGATAGCTGCCAATAAACATATTACATTTTGTTACGTCTTATCAAAATCTGTCTGCCAAGTTCTCCCACAGTCTCATCATTTCAACCAAGCCCTTCACTGCCCTCTACTGTTTAATTATAAGAATGCATAGTATTTTTTCCTTTGGAAAAAATAATTTTATGTCTATTTTATAGTTATCACATTTTCAAAACTTTTCAACTTTTAATATTTGCAATTTGCAAAAACTCCTGATGAGATGGAAAAAATGAAGGTTATTTCTGATTCGGCACTAAAAAATACATAAGCATCAATTATCAAAAGTTACAAAAAAAACATTACAGAACCCAAAATTTGCAGGCTTGTGTAATTTATTTGGTAAATTAATCATCACCAAGTTACAAATTTTTCTTTTTTTCTTTACAAGATATATTAATTTTTTAGTGGGTGAAAAGTGAGACAAGACCAGAATCTGAACCCAGATTTCCTAATGAAAGATAGAGATGCCACCATTCTACTATGGTCGATCAGAACATAATTAGGTTATCAGAAAATCAATTAATGTGAATATTTATATACAAAACACAAATGATAAATTCAGAAAAATATTCAAATTTACAATACTTCTACTCAAAACTGTTGTTATTGATCACTGATATACATCATGCAAACACATCCTTCTGTCACATAACATAACAAACAAATAAACATGTATTTCAACTTTTAGAATATTCTTTACAATATTTTCAATTAAAAAATTATTTAAAAATTCAGCAACTTTAATATTTTTGTATATTTTATGAAAAAAATTCATATCATTTGCAATATCAAAAATGAAAAAAATTATGAATCTATCTATAGTTAATACTATTATTATATTTATATTTAAAGGTTCTCAGAATTTGTGATGTAATTTATTATAAAGGGCCAGATCAGTGAAAATCAGATAATTATAAAGTTCCATTATGAAAATACCCCCAGCCATCTTAGATTTACGCCTGTGCTTTCATCCAAAGGTTTCTAATTAAATTTGTAATTCCCAAATTCACCGACAAGTACTTTAATCTACAGAAATAGCTCCCTGAAATTTCTTGTTATTCCACAAACTGAGAAAACTGCGTTTAAGAGTTGCAGTTTGACAACTTGCAAGACTCTTATGAAAAATGTGATGATGGAGTTAAATATCACTCTCAAATAAAACTTCAGGACATGTTCTGAACATTGGAAAAAATACTTGGACAAGTGTATCAAGTAAAAAGAATACTTTAAAGGAGATAAAGGCTATAACTACACATGCGATATTTTTCTCATTTCCTAAGGACAAATACTTTTAGAACAGACCTCATAACATTAAAAAACAACATTAAATTCAAATGAAATGGTTTAATGTTTAAAAGGTAGCAGTGATAAGCCTATTATTAAAAAATTGACTCGTTTCAATTCCGAAATAGAGTTATAAAATCACCTCTATCAAATGCCATTCGAAGTGAATCCATTTCTTCAGCAAAACCAGATACTCTATATATCCCTTCAGTGTCTAATCCGCGAGCTTCAACTTCTTTAACACATTTATCGACAACAAACGGCCGAGCAGTTCTATGAACTTTAACAAGTGATGTTAAATCTATGCCAAATACTCCTCTCATCTGTTTTAAGTCTGGGCAACAGTCGGCAGGAAGTTTCTCCCCACACTTCACGTGAGCACTAAATCCACAATCTGTAATAATTTATAACAAAAGTAACCAACAAGTTTTATTTTTAATCTAGAACAAAATTTTTTGGGTTAAAAATTATCTTTTTGAAAAAACTAAAACTGATTTTACAAAAATTCACTGGAAATTAAACTTTTTCAATTCTTTAAATTTCAATTTTTAAAAGTTTGTGCCAAATTAAAAGCAACAATTGAGTACTTACAAACCTATAAATTGGTGTCAAAAAATTAAAATTTAAAAACTGAAAAGAATTTTTTAATTCTAAATCTTGTCTCACACAACTGTACAGGTTGTATA
>JAAAKQ030183079.1:0-12227 GCA_010016005.3 Zanna intricata | reverse complement strand
AGTTTAAAGCCTACTATTTTTTTGTAATTTGTATGTGTTTGACTGAAAATAAAAGATATTATTATTATTATTATATTATTATTAATAGCATTAAATAAATTTATAGCATTTTTTCTCCGGAACCGATTTTGCAGGTGTTTATTTTACTATAGAATTTCTTAAAATTTATACATTTCAATTTTAGTAGTACATTAATTTCTTATCTACGATTAATTGAGTTATTATTTTTTAGTATTAAAATTTTGGAATTTAAATATTTTTCTTTCATTATTCCAAGATACGATTAATGTTAAAAAGATTTTTTCCCCTAATTTACTGTTTCGTTTTAAAATAAAAGTTCTTCAAACTTACAAGATTAACATAAAATAAAAAAAAGTTTTATCTGTTTACTCAGTGTATGTAGGTTGAAACTTTAAAAAAAGTTTCCTTTCATCTGGTATGTGTTACGTTGTTTTACTTCTTGGATGTGTTCCAATTATTATTATCTTTCTTTTCTCGGTACTCCAGACTGTAACCAGATAACTTTTTTGATTATGTTTTTCCATTAGCACATTATTTAATACATTTCTATTTCAGTAATGTGTAATTGTATTGTTTGTTTTCTTTAATCTATAGTGTTTTTAATTATATTTTATAAATAAATCATAATAAATAAGTTTGTTTTTTCCCTTACGTAATAATTTTTTTTTAATTAATAATATTCTCTATTCGGTTAAGTTTATTTATTTTTTTGTTTAAATAAAATTGTATTTTTATATTACATTTTGTACTTCTGAAATCGGCTTGAAAAAATAAAGATCTTTTTTGTCAAGTCGACGCTTCAATCTGTAGGTTAAAAGACTACAGTAAAAAACCTTTTACTGACTCAGATTCACACATATTTTAAATTAGTTAAAATGTTAGTGTTAAGAGATCTTATTGATGTGTATTCCATGAAAGTTAAATACGTTTCAGTAAAAATGGTTTTTTTTATATAATTTTAATTTTTTTATCGTAGCTTACTTTTAGGCGCATAGTACTTTTACCCGATTACTTATATGGCTATTGCCGTACAACTTCAGCTATTACGGTAGAAATAGATCACAGTCTGGTTTTATTAAATTAAGTCGACTTATATTTTTAAAGAGTAAATGAATAATTTTTTATGTTAAATTAAAAAACTATTCAGTTTCCGGTGGAGTAATTCTAGTTCAAAATGGTTATACTTATACAATATTTTAAAAAGTTTTTTTTTCTCGTATTTTGTTGTAACATGCATTCAGTTTTTATCGTTTAATTATATTATTTTTTTTGTTTGGGTTTCCCTTCAGAATTTGTTTCTTTTAAGTGATATACAATAATTTCAATTTACATCTTCTGTTGGGATCGATTTTAGAGTAATTATTATTTATCTTGAAATCGTTGGGATTGTATTCAAATTAAAAGTGAGGAATGAAGCGGTTTCTCTTTGCCTTTTCACTAAGCCAATTACTGAATATGTGATATTCAAGTACTATAGGTGACACCTTCCCCATTTTGTTCTTCAGGGGCTAGGTATTTAATGAACATCTTACTCTCAGAGATAGAATTTCTGACCGGTTCCTGTCGCATTTCAGATGCTGTATATGATCACAGCTATATGAAAAAGTGGAGTCGATAATGTATTCTTTTTAATTAAAATATAGTATTTTAATACAGTGATTATCATTTGCCTATTTAATTTCTCCCATACTATCTACCAGATTTCAGTTCAATTAATCTAACCGATTTAATATCTACCAGAAATTCAATTAATTTCGCTAATTAATCGTTAAGAATGACCCGATTCAAGTAACGAGTATTCTGTATTTCTTTTCAATATCATTACTTAATTTTCCTAATAAAGTACGTAATTTTTAATTAAGATTCTAAATGTGTGATGTACGTCACTTAAATTCTTAATTTATGACCTAACTATTTGTTTTTTTTTTCTTTCTTAAAGCTATGGTTGAAATATCGTTTGTTACAGGCCAGAGTTTTTATTGCTTTTTCCGGTAGGTTACCTTCGCGAAAAGTTTTTTTCATATTTCGTCATTAAAAATAAATAATGAAAAACCAGATCTTGACTAGTTTAAATTCTCTTATGACGCTCAGACGGATATTAAAATAAATTATTAGACTTAACTTTACTAATAAGGTTTTACAAGATTATAATTTTTTTTTCTTTTGTGTAAATATCGGTAAAAATTAAACGTATGCTGTGACGTAATTATTGTTTCTAAAGTTGATACTGTTATTATTTCTTATCTTCATTTATCTTTGAAAAATTAAACCGGTAAGTAAATATATTTTTCATTATTAGAATATTTAGCGTAAATAAATTTTAATCTAGACTCTTGCATTGAATTGTGATTGATAAAAACTGTACAATAGTTAATTATTTACTATGGAATACTTCACAATCTGCACGTTAAAAAACAAATTTTTATCTTAAAAAATTAGTTAGTATATGATTTTTAAAGAAATGGGTTGATATACGTGATGCAAAACATTTAGGAATCGTTTAATCTATATCATTTTGTATTGTTTTATTTTTCTGTCTTTTTTTTTTAAGTACGGGTTTTTTTTTTTTGCTTAAGTAATGTAAATTATAATTTTTTACAAAATGGAAATTATTGCTATTGGTGAGTGAGAATTAGCCCCTCCGTAATTTTCTGTACTGGACGCTATAAGTCCCTTTGTTTCTAGAAATAGTAAAAAATAGGTTGTGTCATTACGTCTTTTAACTTTGGACATCGTTTACAGTTAACGTAGATGTGTTAAAACATTTTGTGCGGTATTTGTACATTAGGAGGATTCTATTAAATCAAACATATATTTGGATGGCGGGTGAGGTGTCGTGGTATTGAAGGGGAGTGCTTATATTCGAAGAGGTTTAAACGTTTTTTAAATTTTAGAAGTTTCGAAAAATTGATTCTAGTGTGTGTGTGTGTGTGTGTGTGTTTTTTTAGCTAAAACAAAGTAATGTCGCTAAATACCATTGAAATGATAGCATAAATTTGTTATTCAAGTTCATGAACTTCCATCGCTAAAAATTAGTTTTAAAGATCTTTTTTTTTTATATGATTTTTGTTTCAAATTTTTTCTATTAAAAACGTCTTTTATTGATTTATCCAGACGAGATACTGCCAGGGTGGACGGTTTTAGACCGTAGACAGAGGATAAATTTTTAACCTTTTAAAAAAATAAATTTTTTTGTTCAATTATAAAAATACGTTCACTTGAAGTGTTTTTAACTGACGTTTATTTTACATTAAGGTAGATTCATTTAAAATAAAATACAGTTTGTATAGTTTTTTATCTGTAATTTAATAAATCATTAAGAGCTAAATCTTTTATTATTTTTAATTGTATTTATTTTGATAAAAAAATAAATAAGAGCTGAATAAATAAATATCGAAGACACACAGCGACATCGTTGACAGCGTTTTTAATTTTCTAAATATACTACTTGTTATGTAATTTATGGTCATTTTATGTTAAGTGAATTGTTGGAGAAATGAAATAAGGAAATTACGTGAAAGGTTCTAATGGATTTATTTATAAATAGTATCGATTTATAAATAGTACCATTCGATAGTATCGAATAGAGTATAAATAGTATCTGTGAAAATAATTGGCATAAAATCCTCATTGAAATTTAATATCAAAATAACTGCACTGTGGTTTGTGTTTAAATATATTACAGTTTGCTGTTTTTTTAATGTGAACTGTTGCATAATTCAATGAGAAAATTATCTTTCTTGTATTATTATATTATACATACAGTTAAAATTTGAAATTATGTTTGTGAAAGATTCCGTAGGTTTGGTGTGCATATTTTTTCGTACGTTAGCACGCACAAATGTTTTCTTTTTTTTATTAAGTTCGGTCCAATCCGAATTGTACACAGTTTTTCTTAGAAATTCAGTCATTCTGTAGTGTTAGTTATCGTTTTTAATTTTAAACGAAAAACCTAAGTATCGTATGATAGTGTTGTAACAAATAAAGATTTGATTGTGGCAGTATTTTTTTTTTTTTTAATCGCTTGTTACCTTCATGTAGTCGTTATGAGAAAGTTAGTTGCACTCGATTTTCTGAGAAAATTGTTTTGAATTTTGATTTAATTGTCCGCCTGAAATCGTTTACAATAATCCATCTTAACGTATGGGTCATGAAAAAACTTCCCCCGCAAGGTGGGGGAATTTCGGTTTCAAATTTTAAATCTAAGTTGTATTACTCGTACATTATACCGGTTTAATATCTTATCGCTTGACCATTTGTTGTCGCTAAAACGTATTTGGAGCTTGTTAATAGGTGATTTAGTAAAAGGATAGCGGATTTAATTTCTTTTGTTATCGGTATATTTAGTAATTTTTATTCAGAGCAAGTATTTACTAAAAATCTATTTTTCGTCCGGAGGGAACGTCACGCTGATAAATATTTTAATTAACGATGGCAGATATTGCTAAGATTTGTGTCGTTGTGTGTAGTTAAAATACGCTGATTCATCAAGTTTCATCAAAAGAGGTTTTATCGTTCAGGTTTTACTGTCTTATTTTTAAGGATACGCGATACAAATCGAGTTGTTTTAAACAAAACCTTCTAAATGAAAGTCACGTTTTATTTAAGTTTTTTTTTTTAAAGAAAAAGGTAACATGAATGTAAAACGCACCTCGGGAATTCTTTGCTGTAAATATTTTTCATGCTAGTATACAGATAGCGTTGACTATGATAAAAAATAATATTTTACTCGACTACTTATGAAATTCATGTTACAATGAATTTTTATGTTAAATTTGTGTATAAAAAATATTTCATTTCCGTTTATGAAATGCTAGAATACATTTCTCTTCTTTTTTTTTTTTTATAAATTAATTCGTTGGAACCGTGTACAGATTATTCTTACACCACCTCAAAATTCAGTTGATAAATTGGTAAAAGAATCATTCAGATCGGCGCAGTGGTTTTTGTATTTGAAGCGAACATCCATAAATCCATATTTATATTATACACATGACATTCAGATTTATAAATAAATATTTATTTTGTTTTATTCATTCGTTCTTTTTACGCAAATTTTAAAAATATATTTGGCATTCCGAATTATTTTATTTAAATACATGGTATCCCATTTGAAATTCCTTATTTTTATTTAGCTACATCTCCCAAAATATTACCCGTATCGACATGAAACAAAAATTAAATTAAGGATTGTCTTGTTAAGTTATAACAGAAATCACTACCACATATACCACACCAGTTACAAGAGGAGTATTTAGCCGATAGATTATTTTTGCAGTATTCGTTGAGGCATTTCTGGTGTGGTGGTTGAAATTCGAGTCTAAATGCTCTCACACAGCTCTTGGATGTTTACTACTTCTGTCGTCTTTGTCATAACCCCAGAAGAAGAAATCCAGATTGGTTATGTCTGGCAATCTGGGTGGCCAGGAAGGAATTGAATCACCTTTTCCAATCCACCTACCAGGAAACGTCTCATCCAGCTTTTCCCTTTCCTAAAGGAGCCAGCGCGGAGGAGCCCCATCTTGCTGGAAGATGATATTTAGATGCTTGTGCTCAGTTTGTGGGAACGCTAACTGTTTCAACATGTCAAGGTTCCTAGTAGTGGATAGCGAGAGCGGTCGAAATACCATTTCAACCATCGTATCAGAAATGCTTCAGCGAACATGGAAAGAAATCAATTATCGGCTTAATATTCTTCTTGTAACTAGTGAGGCACATGTGATGGTGATGTGATGTAATGTGAGCTTTTGTTATAACTTGATAAGACAGACTTGAATTTAATTTTTGTTTTATATCGATAAGTTTAATATATTGGGAGATATAGTTAAATAAAAATAGGGCATTTCAAATGGGATTCCTGTATTGTAATCTAGTCCTGCAGTGGATGTAAACGATTTACATTTCAATCGATATTTATATACATTACACAGTTTTGAGAATGGGGAAGGGTTTTTCTTAAGAAAGTCTGTTTTTGATCTCTACTGGTTCTTTGTAATTAAGAAACGTGCGATTGCAACGATCTTTGTTCGAGTAGTAAACTCAGTAACGTGATATTTCCATCGTGGTTAACGGTAGCTTCGATATTTCACAGATTCGAGATGATCTCGAAGCGCTCCATCGGGTGGATGGGTTGTTTCTAAACGCCGATAGCTCGTGAATAGATAATTTACATCATTCATGTTTTCCCTAAATAAATAAATTTTGTGTAATTTATTGATTTTTCTGGTAGCTTCTGCTTTTAGATCTCATTTCCATCCATTTTTAATTTTTAATTTCTGCAGTTTAAACTTCAATTTATTAGAGAAAGGTGTTAAAAAGATTAAAAATTTTTTGCCTTAAAGAGTGAAGAGATGTTTGTAAAAAAACTATAAACATAATGACTGGAATAATTAGTTTTTTTTTTTTTTTTAACCTCCGGAATTACCTTAAGGTATATCTTCAAGGATGAGATTAATTAATTGTAGCTTGTGTGAAAAATGCCATGCCTGACCGGGATTCGAACCCGGGACCTCCGGAATGAAAGACTGAGACGCTACCACTCAGCCACGGAGGCCGGAAATCTTTTGTGTTGTACCACGTTATTTGTTGAAAATTCTGTGGGACTTTAGTTTCTAATTTCCAGTTGTCCCGTTTCAGATTTTCTTTTTTCTGAAAAATCTCTTGAGAAAAGAATTTACTTTACAAAATAGTCAATAGTACACCATATTTTACAAGCGGTATATAACTGAATGTACATTCTCAACGTCACCGAACGAAAATTCACATCTGTTTGTGACTTTCTTGCGTTATAAATAATACACGAAATCGTTGGATCATTAAATATGAAATAAATGCGACAAGAGGAAAAGAATGTCACAGGCCTCAAAACTCTTAGGCCCCCCCATACACGTACTGTTCTGTCTGACGATTTCGTCTGAACAGTCAAAAACTGACAGGCAAATTGTGTGTATGTATGTGTGTGCGCGCGCGCGCACACACATACATACACACAATGTATTTGGTCTGCCGGCCGAACTGTACATGTGTGGAGTTCACCCCACACAGGCCAAAACTGTTCAGCTCTGGCCTGCAGGCTAGTCCGGACGATAGAACTGTACATGTATGAGGGGCCTTAGGGAGAACTAAATACGAAAACCACAAATGATTTTATTTCTTTATGTTGCCCGAAAATATTGTATCGTGCTCTATCATGTCACGGTAATGTCCCTAGAAGGAATCGTGATATCATTTTCTGTTTTACAACTGGATTTGTCGCGTTAGTAAGCGAGTTACTTAATTTTTTTTGTTATTTTTCTTTGACCTGTTCATGATAATACTACAAATTGAAAAATTTAACTTTATATATATTAAAAAAATCAATAATTTTAACAGTTTTTCTAAATACAAAGTACGTTTTATTTTTAATTCTATGTAAAATTCCTTATCCTTGATCGTATTTATAATTTTGTATAATTGAGTAAGATACTTTTAAGATAGAGTGCTATATTTTACTTTAGATCGCAAGTTGTATGCAAATAATATATTTTGATCCCACTAAACCGCGGCTGCTTATATGGTATAATTTTAGGGTATTGTGTATACAACTTATAACTAAATTGATTTAATTGAATATTTATCACGGGTTAATCAATGGAATAATACATTAATTAATTCATTCAGGGAGCGGATTTTGTTTACTTTTTAAGCAGGTGCTAGATTGACATGAGTGTTCTTCAGTTAAAAAAGGATCACATTTTTTGCCCTCTTGCGAAACAATTCTTTATCGGCTATATCGAACAGATTATTATTAGATCGTTGACGCTTCTTCGATTGGCATACAAACAAGAATGTAATGAACATTGATTTATTGTTAAGTAGTTTTATTGAAATCAATTTAAAGACCAAGCAGAAATTGAAATTATTGTCGCCTTGACTACATTGTAAATAGAAAAATACATTTACGTGTTGTAACACTACATATGTTCCGTGTAATTTATTAGCCATTTTAGGTAGATTTGGTTTTTTAAACAAGGTAATTAGTTGGACATTTTTTATTGTGTTGGATGTTTAGTGATTTATTTACTATTTAATGTAATTTCGTTACGTAAAAATGACAATACATTATTTTTTTTTTTGCTACTTAATTCGAATGTTAACAAAATTATTGCCTTTACTTAATTTAATGCCACGTGGACGTAAAAAAAAAAACACATAATTCGTTGTAATAGACGATATTTTGTCTTACGTATTATGATAATGTAGTTTGTGAAGTATTGTCACTCGAACGAAAAAATTTATGTTTAACGTTCTTATTATAATATGCTTTTACTGACAAAAGATAAATGAGCTTCGGAAACATCCGTTCAATCGATTTATTGAAGTTTTAAACTTCAAAACGCTGTTTAAAAAAAAGTTGATTATTGTTTGAAGTAAAATTGTTTTATTTATTTACGTTCGTTAGCTAATAAATTAGGTTGTTACGAACAATTTATCGAGAAGATAAAGTATTATCATTGTTCGAGAAATGTGGATTAGTCGATTTAAAATGTCTTGAGTTTCTTTCATCTTCTTTTTACCGTTGTCAGCCCCCCTGTAGACTTTATTTCATGATAATAGTTACCCGTATTGATGCAAAGCATCACTTATTATTTTGATATATGGTGTGCTATCCAATTAAGTGCCGAAATAGCCATTTGTCAGAAAATTGGAGCATTCCGTTACTTTTTACTTTCCTTTTTACCTCATAGCTATAGGCTATGCTGCAAGAGGGAAAGAATGGTAATCGGTCAAAAAATGGGTTGAACGGGATTTTTGTATTTCTCGACGTTTCGATCCAGGTATCCCAAAAACAAAAAAAAAAAAAAAAAAATAGTGGGTGGTATGTTGGTACGTACGTATATTGGTGTGTTTGAACCTTAATAACTTTTGACTGGATTTTGATGAAATTTTGTACGAAGACTAATGTGTATAGGGAAATTTGTTGTTAAAATTTTGGAGTCAATATTTCTTGGAGGGGGGTGACCAGGAACTAATTAAAAATTAGTTTTTTGGGGGGCAATTTTTTCAAAATTGTTTAAACATAATCCCAGTTTATATTAAGCTCAGTACATCCGTGCATGCTTATGCTTACCACTTTTAAAAAAGATGTTGCCCTAAAATTAAAAAAAAACTATCTTTTTATTTATTGTATAGTTTTTAATCGATTTTTTAAATATCTTTCAAGGCATAGTAGTAGTGCAGTTGACCCAAAACAAACTTAGGAAGTTTCACATTCATACACATCATCCTCATTCATTCTCTGAAGTAATACCTTACGGTAGTTCCGGAGGCTAAACAGGTAAAGAGAGAAACTTAGGAAGTGCCGGCCTCCGTGACCTAGTGGTAGCGTCTCGGCCTTTCATCCGGAAGTCCCGGGTTCGAATCCCGGTCAGGCGTGGCATTTTTCACACACGCTACAATTCATTCATCTCATTCCTCTGAAGATATACTTAATTGTGGTTTCGGAAGTAAAAAAAAAAAAAAAACTTAAAATTATGGATTTTTTTAATTAAAAAAAAAAAAAAAAAAAAAAGTTTGGTTTATTTAAACTTTTAACATTTAAAAGTTTGAATAATAAAATTTTACAATACATTAAAATAATATTCAAATTTCATCATAATTCACCTTCACTCTCAAAAATGGAATCTTAGCTAACATAGAGATTATGCGATAAAAATATTAGGCATTTTATGATAATATCGCTTTCGTCTTTTTATATTTGTCAAACGCTCTGTTATAATTACGAGATTTATCTATTTTTTTATCCAGTATTTGTTCTTATGAACTTCAGTTCATACATCAGCTCAATTAAAATGTCCTGGTTCATAACGCCCATTAGAGGTTGTGATAAATTGATTTTCATTATGAATTTTTTTCGTAAGCTTTTCCATACCCGTTTCTTTTTCATAAATTCTTTTTATTAATTAAATACATTCCTAAATAGTTTATAACTGTTTAGAAATTTTTACTTTCATATGGTGGCTACCTTAATCGAATGAAATTGTTTCACGTTTTGTTAGCGTCCGTAATTCGTTTTTGTAGAGAAATATCTTAACGATTATCATTAAAAAAAAAAATAACATTATATCTTAATTAAATTTGTTGACTATATTGCCAAAGTTAATTTAAAATTTTGATAATTTTACGTCTTGTAACGCAATGGATTACTTCCAAGAAAAACTTTTTCAATATGCCGATTGATTTCTTAAGCAACTATCTGATTTGGCATGAGGCTCAAGTCAGTTCCAAAAATTACGAGTACATTAAAAAAAAAAACTAGATTCCTTGCCAGATTTAATAAAAGAATTGAGGTGTGAATTTTTTTCTGTCTTCACCGCGTTACGTATTGTTAAACATCATAAGTCAAACTCCGCTGCGTTATAGATGTTATTTAATCCTATAGGTGATATCTTCACACGTCACGTTTAGCTTATATCACTTCACAATTAGGTACTGCCGTATTCTTTTGCGTTGTGATTCAGTAAGGTACAACATCTAGATCCGATTAATAATAGGGACTGACTGATATACTCAAATTCATTACTGTAAGAGAAAGAAATTGCGATTTGTGCATTTCTTGCAGCTCGGATGACAGTTCGTAAAATTGCTTTGTACGGTTGACAGTCATAAAAAAGATACAAAACAAAGTAAAACATCAAATTAACGTACATCCTTTTTAACAAGAAATAATGCGGCATGTTTACTGTTTCTGGACAGTAAAAACAACCACGATTAGCAGGGGAGGTGCTTTAGACTGTTTATTATTGCACACCTTCATTTTGATTGATAATTTTTTTTTTTTGTTTAACCTCTGGAACCACCGTTAAGGTATATATCTTCAGAGGATGAGATGAATGAATTGTAGGTGTGTGAAAAATTCCATGCCTGACCGAGAGATGCCTGACCTGAACACGGAACCTCCGGATGAAAGGCCGAGACGCTACCACGGAGGCCGGCGTTTTGATTGATACTGTGTTTTTTTAAAATTATTTTACAATTTTTAAAAATCAATTTCTTTTAGTAATTTTATTTTTCTAACGGTAGATTTCTTAAAAGTTTTAATTTAGGAGAACACATTTTTTATTTCAAATTGCACCCAAACGATTTAAATTTAATTGATGTTATATGGTAATGTTATTTTTAATGATTAACATTAATTTGTTTCTTTGTTACTTGTATACGCCGTCCTATTCAAACAAGAGACACACCTTTAGCTTTTCTCGGGTAGTTTTTAATTTGTAGGAAAACCAGTGTTTGTTTCAGCATGTATGTAATATGGTAAAATTTAAAATCGTTAAACAGTATTACTGTCGTGTTCTCTGTAGAAATGCGGTGATCATCCAGTACGGTTGCGATAAGGATATACGCCCGTGCTAGAAGAGGCCTTGAAATATCCTTTGGGCGGTTTCTCGTCATCCAACACTTGTTATCAATATTCTCCTGTTTTCCATTTTAGACTCTGTAGATAAAATCCGATTACTCGTTGGCACTAAGGTCCTTGCTGAAGATGACGTGACCTTTGTGTTTCCTCTGTGTTACATTGTGGGAGGAGTGGTACTATGATATATTGAACCCATGGCCCTATTTCCTTGTTGTTTCACAAATCTTTTTTTACTTCTGAATCTCTCAGTCGTACAACTACGATGGGATTTTTTTAACGCACACTGTAATCGTATAATATTTATTAATAGCAGACCCGGCAATGCTTTGCTGTTGTTAGATTTGAGTATATATAGATTAAATGAACACAATTTAAAGTTTGATAAAACATTAAAAAATTGAACATTACGGTACTTCATAAAATTTAAACTTTCACTTTATAAAAATCAGAATGTAAAAAAATCCAATTGCCAAAACAACAGCACTACGTGTCTGATTTAATTCGAACTATTCTCTTAACACAATAATCGGTTCAGAACACCCCTAATTTTCTTTCTAGTGGCCAGATCGAGGATTTCAGCAGCTTTTAACCTTCTCCGGACAACGCGGACATTTTGTAAAAATCCGCGCGTAAATCGGTCCACTAGATTTTTTAGTCTATATAGCTGACACACATACGAACATTGTCTTTTTTATATATACAGAGTGTATCAGAACTGCACGGCAATCTTTCGGAAACGGATTCTATATCTAAAAATAAGAAAAAAGTTTCCAATAAACATGTGCCTGAAAACGTTTTGTTAGCGAGT
>JAAAKQ030183057.1:0-12227 GCA_010016005.3 Zanna intricata | reverse complement strand
CACAGAAAGAACAGTCAGGTGACTCCCGCAGTCCGAACCTCGCCAAATATGCATTGAAACAACCATGCCCTGTGAACTTTGGTGGTTTGGTTTCAATTAACCACACATCTCGGGAACGGTCAACGTGAGACTGTACAAGACTGCACTTGATTTACATTCATACATATCATCCTAATTCATGCTCTGAAGCCACCTTCAGAACCTTAGCTTCCACCTTACCGGTGGTTCTAGAGGCTAAACAGAAAGAGAGAAAAAAAAGATTTAATGAAAACTTTACTCACGCATATTATTTTTAACTTCACAATAATGTATTTGCAAATACTATTTGAGAATAATTACACTGAAAATTCTTTGAAAAAATATTTATAAACCCCCAAAATTTTATTTTTAGAGAAAAAATTATTAATGAGCTTGTTAAACTTCTAAGAAAACTTAACAGATTAGAAACAATTTTTTTTAGAATCTTTTTCTGTTTAGCTTCCAGAACCACCGTAAGGTATTACTTCACAGGATGAATGAGAATGATATGCATCAATGTAAATGAAGTGTAGTCACGAACAGTCTCAGGTTGATAATTCCTGAAATATGTGGTTATTTGAAACCCAAGCAACCAAATTACACCAGTATCCTCGATCTAGTATTCAAATCCGTATAAAAGTCTTTCCTAGGATTTGAACCTTAGAATTCTCGACTTCGAAATCAGCTAATCAGTGATGACGAGTTAACCACTAGACCAGCCCGGTGGGCTCTTCTACAGATACATAATCTCAAGTATATTAACTACCAACCAATATATTATATTATTTTCAAAATTTTACTTAAAAAAAATAAGTTTCTTTAATAATATAGCAATAAACAGATGTAAAAAATATTTGCGTTTCTCACTCGTAAAATGATTCGTACTAATTGTAATTTAAAAGAAATCTTACTTAATTGAGGACTTAAATTACGAAAGATTTAACTTTGTAGAATATATATATATATATATATACTTCCTAATATATAAGAACCTAACAAAACAGATTTTAAATTGAAGTAATTTAAACTTAACTCAAGAACAATTATATTCGTAATTTAAAAAGTTTTAATTATTTTTAAAACATTTCTATATAATAGTTCTTTTGAAATTTCATGGACAGAAAATAAAATATCTAATTAAATGCAGAGTGAATATAACTAACTAACACTTTTTGTCTTTAATTTAAAAAAAAAAAGACTATTTACTTAGTACCATAGCCAATTTTACATTTAACTTTTCTGAAATTAAATTACACTTCACAGCTTTTCCTCTATATTCTTCAATATCTATAATGGAAATATTTCACTTATTATATAATGCTTTTTACTCCCCTTTTCATCTCTTATCTTTATTCGGTCCGTTCCCTCTTCCCCCGTTCAACAGTATTCATTCTTAAAATTTTCACTTAACATTGACTCACTCCCCGGCACTTACGACGTTCTCATGACTTCCAACTGAATTTCATATTAAATCTAAAATAACTTTTTAATCTTTTAACATTTTCTGTTCTCATTATTTCTTTCACTTACTAAAAATTTCATTTTATAATTAACTATATTTTGTATTTCCATTACCCCTATTAAATAAATGTAAGCTTATAGAATATAATTTATTTTTTGTTATTTCAAGGTGGAACATTATATTTAATCATAGTGGTATTACATTTTTTTTTAAATTGTATTTTATGATTAAAATTAAACTAACCAAAATTGGTTGTCTTAGTTGTAACACGGTACGCAGGCTTTAGTGCACGTAAATTTGAATTGTTTCTGGAGGGGATAATTTATATAATTCAGTAATATTTTATTATTATTATTATTATTTATGTGACAAACAAATTAAAGATGATATACCAAAGAGTAAAAAAAAGCAAAATTTAGGTCCCGGTACCCATGATAGTCGGTCATCCGGGCGTGAGTGATAGCGTCTCGGCCTTTCATTCGGAGGTCCTAGGTTCGAATCCCCGGTCAAGCATGGGATTTTGATACATTAAAAAATTATCATTTCATCTCATCCTTTGAAGCATTGCCTAAAGGTGATCCTGGAGGCTGAAAAAAAAGATCCAGGTGCCCGAGTTAATTTCAAATTTACAAACACATCTTTACACTTACCGAATTATTCAATTACAATACAAAATACCAATAAAACACTTATTCAAACATGAAAAATATAACTTGAAATAAAAAAAACTTATTTTATTTTCCCGGCTAATATAGTAGAATAGTTACATTACAGGAAAAGTATGATGATCAAGTCAAAAATGAGGTATCGTGTTTTTTGAAAATCTTTACGTTTCAGAATTTAACTAGTTCATCTAGACCAAAAAAAACGTATGTTTGTATGCATGTGAATCGCACTGATTTTGGTCTTACGTCTTAGGATTGACCAAACCGAATTTCAATATTTCTATATACGGGGCAATACCACACTATTATATTTTTTAAATTCATTAAGATGGTGAGAGATATCGCAAAAAACATTTTGATTTTCTTCAGAGGCATTTTGGAGAAAATTTTGTTAAAGCTAAGTTTTTACCTGCAGTGCGTTTATAAATAATAAAAAAAAAATATATATTAAAAATTCTCCCTTCGGTTTAAATTCTTCCAGAAATCTTTTAAAAGTTTACACTTCACATATAGAGCTATATAGAAATCTTTCCAAATTTTTAAATTATAAATTTGTTAAGCTTAGCCTATAAACGAATATGTTTAGAAAAATTTTTCTTAAAATTTATTTTCAATTTCTAATATTATATATATATATATATATATGTGCGCGCGCGCGCGCGTGCGTGTGCGTGTGTGTTTTACAATCTCTTTAATTTCTGTTATTAATAGCCGGGAAAGACATGCAATACTTTGTCAGCTTTTTTTTTTAACTAAATGAAAGATATTTAATTTGATCAAAACATAATTTGAATTACATATTATCTTATATCCGTTTATCTATTTCTATAAATTTAAGGGTTTTAAATCGATTAGTTTTTTAATAAACAAAACCAGTCATTTAAGAATAGAATTAATTTGTATACAATAAATTCTAATTCTGTATCCAACTGAGATAATTATATCTCATCAGAGGTAACGGTATGTTGTCAGAGATAATGATGTTTATGTAGTTTTAAAACAACCAGTGGTTCACTAAGCTTTTTTCTCTTACAACAGCATGGTAGCGTTTGCTATAAAGGTCCACGTACATTACACTTTTTTTATAATTTACCTCTTTAAATAAATAATAGATAAGGTTTATAATAAAATGATTTAAATAACTTAAAAATAAAGGGTGGAGCAGAGGAAACGCATGGTTTTTAAACCGCTAGCACTCAGCGGGGAAGGGAGGTATTGCCTTCGGCGACACCTAGAGGACAGTTCAGACTACGCAGTTTTAGTCAGTATAGAACATTGAACATCGTTTGTTTGCTGTCCAGCAGTAGAAACAATGATTCTATGTTCACGGTTAACGTCTTTTCCGTCGAAACTTTAATGTCGAACATCGAGGTGCAATTCCAGATCGAAACACCATACTTCGATAGGTTGAGGCGTTGGATCTGTAATGAAGATAAAACCACCTAACCTTTCGCTTTCAATCTGAACTCCAGAAAACGAAGACAGAGTGAGAAGGGCAGTTCTTGCTAAACTGAAACTATCCGCTAAGCGACAGGCTGTAGCGCTGGGTATGTCACGTCGTTCGCTTCATCGCATCTTACACCATCTCAAATTTACATGATCTCAAATTTCACCTATATAAAATAGTAATCGCTCAGCAGCTAACTAAAAGG
Source organism: Zanna intricata (assembly GCA_010016005.3). Classification (NCBI taxonomy): domain Eukaryota; kingdom Metazoa; phylum Arthropoda; class Insecta; order Hemiptera; family Fulgoridae; genus Zanna; species Zanna intricata. The sequence continues at coordinate 8,430 of JAAAKQ030183057.1, read as the reverse complement.
AATTTTATGCAATGCAATGAATTTTGTGGCAATAATGAACGTCATTCTTACGGAAAGTACAAATGCCCTAATAATGATGAGTGACGAAGACCATTTCCATCTCTATTTTAATGTACAGAACTGTCGGTATAGGTCATATCCCTAGTGAACTGCTCCAAAAACCTCTCCCTAGCTCAACAGTAACAATGTGGTGGGTGCCTCCAAAATAGGGATTGTTGATCTTTACATTTTAGAAGAAGAGGGAACCGCAGTTACAGTAATATCAGCGCTCTACATTCATATGTTAAACAACTTCCTGTGTCCAGAACTGGAAAGATATCGGGCGATCATGAGAGAAATATGGTTCCAACAGGATGGTGGCACAGCTCACGCGGCGAGAGCATCGACTGAAGTGGTTTGGTATATGTTTCCTGGACATACCATCTCACTATTCGATGATGTTTCTTGGCCCCACGCTCTGCCGATCTGTCGATTTGTGATTTATTTTTGTGGGGCTACCTGAAATCAAGAGTCCACGTGAACAAGCCACACACAATCAAAGACCTGAAAATTTCCGTTCCTCAAGAAATTGAAGCTGTGTCGAATGAAATGTTGGAGAAAGTTATGCAGAGCTTTGAGGAGAGGCTTTGAATTTGCGTCCGGCAAGAAGGACGTCATCTTACTGACAATATTTTCCAGACCTAATTACGGCATATTGATTTCAGAAATGCAATAAGAATATAACTATTTAATTTCTATAATTAAAACAACCGAAGTTATTCCGCCGTGAAAAATATAAATTTCCTCTGCTCCATCCATTTACAATAAATTATTTATGATAATACAATGCAAAATGATCCTGATCATTTTCATAAAATGGTAGTGATGAGATAATGCGGTTTGCCGCTCTGATCCACCGACATTGTCAACGATGGAAGTAGTTGAAGATTTAAAAACTGACTGCTGTGTCACCTAAAAAATCAGTGTAAAATATTTTCTCGTATCAGAATACCTTAAACAAAGGTTTTAAGGGCAATAAGAGGCTTAAAGGTAATGAATTTACAAAGTCATTACTGTTCAAAAACTTAACAAAGCAGATACAGCTAAACGGATTAATTAACGCAAGGGAATTAATTTCAATTTAAAAAATAAACGTATTTGATACAAAATAACGTTTATTTTAATGGTAAAGCACAGTTACCCTTAACAGCTTTAACAGCAGTAACGAACTGAATAACGAAATCTTGACTAGTGAAAATCTACAATCGCTTCAAAAACATTTTAATTTTACAAAAGAAAATTATTAGACCGACTTTTTTTAATGACGTAAATAACCATATTTATTAAGAGATTATAACTAATATCAAGACATCATAACTAGTTGTCGATCTCCTTAGAGTAATAATAGCGTCTCAGCCTTTCATCCAGAGGTTCCCGGTTCGAACACCGGTCAAACATGGCATTTTTCGAACTCTACTAAATTTCCATTTTCATATTCAAACGCACAAGCTTCGATAATATGCGGTGAATTAATTCATCAATTAAAAAAAATATTTAAATTCTCTGGAGAGGAATCTACAACAAGACTATCTCACAGCACAAACTGCATGTACAAAAATCAAAATTTTAAGGTTTTTTTTTTTTTACTATAAAATGGATTATCCGAATTTAATAAAAAAATTTCAAAGGATGACCTTTAGATTTCACATTACCAGATTTTTTTCTCTGGAGACTTAGAAAAAACTTAAATAAATCTTCACAATATTTTAGAAACGAAGAGCAATACAAAAATGAAAATGTAAAAGTTACAGTATTTACAGTATAAAAAAATATTCATAAATGTGATTAAAAAAAGCTTGTGTAAAAACTAAAAATTTGTCTAGAAATAGCTGATACATTTATGGCAGAATAATTTTATAAAATTTTGCTATAAAGTTATATAAATTACGTTTTAGAATAAAGTTTTGCCCAACCAATTTTGTGTTTCTGTAGAAAGAACAATAGCTCTCAAGAAACGTAATGGTGAGAAACGTTCATCTTGATAAAAACAAGGGTAAACGTAGTTATGGCTAGTACGAGCAAATATACTTTTATTTGAGATTATTTATTATTGTTTTACTATTACTTTCCTTTTATTTTTTTTTTTTAATTTCTGGGTGAAAATATTTTGAATATCTGAATGACAAGATTACACATGCCACTATGGTATAAAAATCAAATACCAAGCCTTACTGACAGCAAAATATTGAAATTGTCTTCAAAATATTTAAGATAATAATACATATTTTCGTTTAATAATGTAAGTAATGAGATATAAACAAAATACAACTCTAAAAAATAAAAAAAATAATTCTTCTAGATCTTTTCTATTTAGCAAAGATTAATTATTAAACATGCATCGAAAAAAAATATACGTAGTGGCTTGGGAATGTCCTTTTAATTTAAATCGATTTAAAAAAATAATAATAATAAAAATACCAATAGTACTTATAAATATATAAAAAAAAATTTATTGGTTAATGAGATAATACTGAAGCTTTATGTGAAGCTATTAAAATGAATAACAATTTTTACAGAATAAAATCGTTACCGAACCAAAGTAGTCGTAGCATACAAAATTAAGTTATACGTTAAAAAATAAAATTGATTTATTAATAATGTTGTATTAACACCTACTAAAAGATGTTAGTTAAATATTACTTAAAATAAATCAACAGTTGCTGAATGTTTAGAGACCATACTTAGAATACAAGCGATATAAAAGTTTTATAAACAGTTTTTATTTGTGTAATAACAATGAAATTATGAAATAATAATAACAATTATAATAAATAAAATATTGTGCCTAATACAGTTTCAAATTGTTTAGTAAAATGAAAACTTAGCAGTAAAATACTGAAGATTTATTTTAGTTTTAGTGTTAAAAAAGAAATGGTCGCGTCGCTCACACAGTAGCAGTGGCTGAGTTGGTTTAGCCGCGGCGTCGCACCTTTAAAGCTACTTTTCTCGATAACCGAAAGAGACAAAGAGAAAAAGACAGAGATCTTTTTTGTAAAGAAAACCTTAACTTCAAATAATCCAAGTGATCTTTGAATTCGATTTTACCATATTAATGTTGAATATCGGCCAGGAAAAATTCTATTGTATCGTAACCCAATAAAAGAGCCACCATCTTAATACGGTTTAACACTACTAAATGATATTTGAAACATTTCGAAAGGTCGTCATATGTTTTTTCTAAGTATGGAACCTATATTCATGCAAAACTTCAGCTTTTCGGTTTAAAAAAAAAAACTTTGAAATTTTTTACAAACTAGAAAGAATAACAGACTCACAAAAACCACGAAATTTATAAATAATTTTATAATAATAAACAAATTTTAATATAGTAGTAATTATTTAAAAATAATTTTTTTTAAGGTTTGTAGAAATACCTTCAGCAATAATAATGGTAATTTTTTAAAATTATTTGTATTCAAAAAGAGGTATTGTCACATTCTTTTTTCTAGAATTATTTTCGTTTTTATTCTAGTAGATTTTTTCTAAATTATGATTTTCAATTCGCACGAACGGACAGACACGATTAATAATTTCTTGAGGAAATGAAGTAACTAAGAAATGTTTAAACCAGGTAATCAATCACAATTCTATCTACTTAATTAGGATTTGAAAATAATATCTTTTAAATGCTGATCTCTGAAGCGTTCACAAATCTATGTTCTTCTTAACACATGTTGCCTTACTGTATTGCCGCTATTTCGGCTCGAATGTTGTTTTTAAATTTTATGGCTTATTTTTATAAAACTTTTCTTTCAAACAGCCCTAAAGAAAAATTCAGAAGCCGCCAATTCCCGGGACCTTGGAGAACAATAAAAATCTAAATTTCTTAAAATTTTTCGATTTCCTAATTTTTCCCGAAAGTACTCCATTGTGGATCTGCTGGTGTAAACCTTGGCTCCATCTTGCTGGAATCCGTCCTCTTTCACGTCATCTTCATGATATCCGGAATGAAAATCTCCTTAAGAATTTGCTGATATCTTTTTTTTTTCTCGTAGGAGGAGGAAAAAGCTCTACCAGCCACCATCTGCCCGCAGAGATGGTAGTGTCGGACTCTCACTGACTAAAAAACCACCCCCATCGTTCTCCTCCTCCCCGAGACCGGACCCGCAATTAAGCATTACTCAGCCTCAGCCAGGGGAGGTGCCTTTGGGTTCTGAAGATTCGGAGTCCCCGTGCATCATCATCGTCCGAGCAAGCCCGGACAGGTGACGACTCAGCAGAGGGCTATCCGTCATCCCTTCCTCCTCCAGTCTGTTTCTTCCCCACACTCTGTGGTCTTTGTGCCTCTTCTTCTTCTTCATCTTTAGCTCACTCACTCATTCACCTGTCACATTCTTCATCTCAATTCCACATCACTCTTTTGTGTGTGTGTGTGCGCGTGCATGTGTATATGTGTGCACGTGTCACGCTGGCAGAATAGGGGTCTCCGTGCGTCATCATCGCCGCCCACCCCAAATCAGGGACGCGCGGCGACTCAGCAGGAGGCTGTCCATCTCCCTGGCTTGTGTAACTGTGTTACCGTCAAGGGTTTAGGAGTCCCCGTGCGTCATCGTCGCCGCCGATCCCCGGAAATAGGACGCGCGACGACTCAGCAGAGGGCTGCCCCTCCCCCTCGACTCCTTATCTGATACCGCGGAAAAACCCAGCTCACGGACTTCTGTGCGCCTGCTCAGACACGTCTACCATGTTAGCTTAGTCTAACTTATGATGAATACTCTATTCAATGCTCAAAAACACCATCTTCTACTCTCCTCAGCCTTAGCATTGAGAACTACCGTCGCATATTTGTTGAATTTGTCCCAGTTTTCCCGCGTTCGCAAGATAAATGCAATCAAATCCTCCGATGTACAATTTATCAGATTGGCTTTTCTTCTGTGATCTGCTCATTCTCTACATTTAAACAATGTATGTTCCGCCGTGTCTTCTGACTGACAATACACGCAATTAGGTGTTGCTCTTTTACCGATTCTGTGGAGATAAACTCCAAAATTGCCATGTCCGCTTAACATCTGTGTAATGTAATAGTTTTCTTCCCCATGTGTTTCATCAAACCAAGCATCTAAGTCTCTTATAAGGTAACCAGCCAGCCTTAGTACCAGTTGACCATCTTGCCTTCGATTTTGCTCGTACTGCTGACCGTGCCTCGGCTCTTTTCATTCCGCATATCAGTCTTTCCTTTGGGCGGCCTAAAGGTCGATGGACGGAACTCCAGTTATAACACAACGGCCGAAATAGTTCTATACGCGGATGCCATTCCGAGTAATAATCGTCTATGTACACTTGTCATCCTATCCAGGTTTCGTCTTCTGTTTAATGCTATATTCCAGACCGGAGCCGCATATAATAATGTTGATGTGATCGCCGTCATGATTAGTCTTCTTTTAGACGTTCTAGGGGCAATATGTCCTGTCATTAAAGAGCCTAGTGCTTTCAAGGTCTTTTCTGCCTTCTCGCACGTTGCATTTATATGGTAAGTAAAACGAAGCCCGCGGTCTATCTTCACTCCCAGGTATTTCAATACATATATTCTTAAGAATTTGCTGATATCTATCCCAACTCAATGACACCGAAACACCATTTTCTTAAAAAAAAAAGAATACGGCCCAATAATTCTTTATTGAGAAAGAGCTCCCAATACCTTTTTTTTGTGGCTGTAAAGGACATTCGTGAGCTACTTGGGGATTGGAAATATCCAGAAAACGAGCATTTTGTTTCTGACATAGCCACTAAGATGGGAACGGGATCATCCACACATTAGGCAAAAAAAATCTCAGTTTTGATAAACTGCCGGCAGTGATAATTCTTAAAAAATTAATGATCTTTAAATTAAAAATTAATAACTTATTACATAGAGCACATTTTAGGATTTGTAAAACATGATCCTACGAAAAATATGGAGGTGGATGTCCATCAGACTACGGCCCCATCAAGCACATTCCTGGCAGATGGAAAAGTACTGGCACAGAAATCCTCCAGAGTACAGACTGAAAGGGCATTGTGTCAGCATAAAAATGCAAAAGGTTTTACAATTATCTCAATAACAATTCGTAGTAAAAACTGTCAAAGATCTATGATCTGAAAGGATCGGAACAAATAAAAAATTCCCGTTCATTTTATTAAAAATTTTAAATAAATCTACTCTGTAACCTTCATTAAAAATAACCTGTTCGCCACCTTACAAGAAAGTTCAAGCAGCAAGGGACAAATAAAGCAGGATAGTTCTACAAAATGTAGGTGGATAAATTAGCCTTGATATACTTGCGTTCCGTTCCATCTCACAATATTATTCCTTTCTATATTAATGAAATGCCTCAAAGTTTGATTCAATAGTATTTAAGTAGTAGTGGATTATCCAGATTTGTCAGTTTCGTTGTTTATATATAATTAAACGTTAAAAATACAATTTTTTTTTTTTTAATGAAAAAGTTAAAAATAAAATTATTTAAACTAGAATCAATAAACTACTATTGAAGTGGAAGAACTGTCTGCAATTTAAAATCTTAAAATAAAATTATGATCAGTCGGTCGATTGTCCTTGGAAAAGGTATAAAGGAAAAACGTATAATTATCTTACAATATTTAACATATACTTTCGTATAAATATGCTATTGTTAAAATAAATCACTATCATCCTTGTTCCAGTTATTCCATAATCGGAAAGTATGACAATAAAATAATTATTTTACAAACTACTTTTGCGAGTAAGAATATTGAGAAAAACTAGTCTCATATATTTTGTTCCAATGAATAGGGATTAATTATTATAAGCATTTTAATGAAATGAGAATAATTTTTAAACGAATAAAAAATTTATCAAAACATTACAAAGTCTTTAGATATCAATTATCTTAATAGGGAAATAAAATCTATGGTTTAGGATCACAAAAAATTTCACGATTTTATTTAAATATCAATTCATTTATTTTCATGTCAATTTTATACTGATAAAATCGTTATTTTAAGTAAAAAGAAATTATGGAGAAAATTACCTTGAATCTTTCTGTACAAAAAAAATGAAAATAAAACAATACATCTGTTTCATAAATTATTGAGTAGAGGTTTGTGAACAGAACTAGGGAAAACATTCATATTAGAACATATAAGACGCCAACAGAGGCCAGCACTGCACGGAACTAGGATACACCAAAATAGACGGCGGCAGGTCAAATTATTACAAAAAAAAAAGAAACTACTTTTTCTTACGATTGAAAACAGCTGAGTTTGAGTTATGAAATTGTAATGTCATATTGTATACGAGCCTCCGTGGCTGAGTGGTAGCGTCTCAGCCTTTCATCCGGAGGTCTGGGGTTCGAATCCTGGTCAGGCAAGGCATTTTTCACACACGCTACAATTCATTCATCTCATCCTCTGAAGATATACCTTAACGGTTGTAAAAAAAAAAAAAAAAAAATCATATTGTATACAAAAACCTTTTATTTACTATTTTTTATAACTCATACTCGTGTATATATATATATAGAAGATAATTTGCGGAAGAAAATTGAGATATTTATGCCATTTTTACTTAACAATATTCCAAGTTTCATAATTGTAATTAACAAAAATTAAAATAAAGAAATAAAATGATTTTAAAATTTGCGAGCCTTTACGCCTTACAAATTTAATGTTGTTTGTTATATAAATTCAATGAAAGTACGTTGTAAAAATATTTGGTAACACTCTTCCCAGGTTGAATTATACCGTCATCGAGATGAACTACGATTAACCAGAACTGTACTCATAAATTTTTCAGTACTGGAACGTTTGATTTTGTATGACAGCGGACTGCAAAAATATGGTCCACAGTCACAAGTGGCTTGTTGTATGGCAATGTTATGAAAAAAGGAAATAAGTTTATTTAGATGTTTACATTGATAAAAACAAAACTTAAATTTTTCATGTTAAATGTTTAACTTTTTTTGTGAATTAGATTATTAGCGACTTATTTTGTCGCTGTTTGCCTAAGGATACCCAAAAGTTATAATGTAGATTGTGATTTAATTTTCTCAACATAGGCACCGTTAGTATTGATATAATTTATATAAACAATATAATTTCCATTTACCAACAATTTTTTTATAATGTATTATCCAAGCGCTTTCAGAGTTATTACTTCATCTTCAGGGATTATTTAAAACTATGAATTTGTATCCGTGCATGTAGTATTACGTGTGTAATTATAATTAAAATGAAATTAAAATTATCTTTTTATAATAGTCAGTTTCATCAATTAAAATAAGTTAAGTCTCATAAGTAAAATAAGTAAAATAAAATGTCATGTCAGTAGGATGTTTACAACTGTTATCAGATAACAGTGTGTGTGTGTGTGTGTGTGTGTGTGTGTGTGTGTGTGTGTGTGTGTGTGTGTGTGTGTGTGTGTGTGTGGGTGTG
>JAAAKQ030183046.1:0-12227 GCA_010016005.3 Zanna intricata | reverse complement strand
ATACCGGTGTTCTTTGGTGGTTGGGTTTCAATAAACCACACTTCTCAGGAGTGGTCGACCTGAGATTGTACAAGACTTCACTTCATTCACATCCATACACATCATCCTCTGAAGTAATACGATGATTAGTGTGATCTGGTGGGGAGGAACTGAATTTGGTATTTCGGGGAATTTTATAATAACCCTAATGGTTGACGTGTCCAATAGGTATCATGATGTATCATTATTACTTCATATGGTACATGTATTTATATTTCAAATTGTGTTACTTTGGCTTTTATTTTTCTTCTTACTATTATTTTGCTTTATTTAATTTTTTTTTTGCAATTTTCTTGCAACATTATTTTTTTATAGTATTAAGTTATTCCTTGTAATGAATAATATATAATACAAATTAATAAATATTAAAATCTATAAATAAGGAGAATGGTATTTAACTATAATAAACTACTTAAAATAAAGCAAACTTGAAATATGAGTTTGATGAAATAATATTTCTTATAAACTTACCACCTAAACTTAATAGTAATAATGGACGACGTCCCCGGATATCACTCCATGGCCCAATAAAAAGTATCGCTAATCCTGGTAGTAATGATTCCATACAAGTTTTTATGAATATCAAATGTGAAACAGCAGGCTGAACGTCATTTTCTATGTCTGTCGGTATTACACCAGAACAGTTGTACTCAGTTATATTCGGCTTTAATAAACAATATGATTTCAGCCAAACATTTGTAATAACGCCACCTGTAATTAACGATTGAAATTTCTAAATAATATCTCATTATTATTATTATTTCTGTTGAAGAAAGGTTTTGTCAGAAAAGTATGACTATCAGAAAAAAAAACAAGATAAAAAAACAAAACAGAAATTAAAACAATCTGACTCTGGTGAAAGAAATGCTAACTCTGGTGTCAAAAAGAATAACTAACAATACAGTTACAGCAAATAAGAGTAATTATGTAATTTAACTGCCTAAGACAAGATTCAAGTTTCTTGCAATAGTATGTAATATAAACTGCGAGTAGTATATTTTAAAATAAAATTGTTTAATTATTTATAATTTGCTATCTATGGTAAACACAAGGTTAATGTTTATTTTTTTTTTTCTTTTTAGGTATTTTTAATATCTATTAAGGAAAACGGGTGAAATGATTTTTCTTCAGCATTATCTTGTTTAATCATTTCTAACATCAAACTGATTTAATAAACTATTCGTACATATTAATGACCACACTAATTACAACATCTACAATTGTGATATAGATGTTACACAATTGATTAACAACAATGCATAATGGTTATTAGAATGCAAAAAAAAAAAATCACGTTATTCTATAAAATCCATATTCATTTAAAAATGTTACATGACAAATCTCACAAAATAATACCCCGAAAACAAATTTTTCTTAATTTTGTTTTTTTTTTATTCTTATAAACATATACTAATTCTAAAAATTAAGTTTTGAAATTCTCCTAAAAAAAGTTGAGCGACTACTGTACAGAAAGAGTTTCCCAACAATGAAATGTTGGAAATGTTAATTAACTGGTTTATCAACAACCTTCTGAAAAATTCTTATTATTAGGCTTGCAGCCAACAAATTTTTAAGCGAACTGTAAGTGCAAATGAAGAAGACGTTTCAATGTTACTTACAAACTTGTATCAATATATGGAAACACATTTTGAATCTCATGAGTTTTGAATCTGGTCACTGCAGTGATCTTGAATGTAACATAGCTGTTATCATTATTATCCATCCCACCCCTTATGATGCTGAATATTGCATTCTATACGTGGTGGTTACATTGTAAGAAAGAGTCACAATCAGAGCTAACAGTTACTAGAATAAGCTGAAATGAATTTGTTTTCTCCAGATTTCAAACACTGAAAATCATTTTTAATTAAAATGATGTACTACCCTAATTATAATTACAATATTCAAGATGTACTTGATGTTATTAATCACTACTGGATGAAATTATCACTTAACGAGTGATAACGGAAGCAATGAAGTATGCTGGAGTATACAACTCGCTATTTTTAAGTATGAGTACATTCTGATTGATATAATTAAATATGGTAATGGTTAAATATAAATTTAATTATACATTTTACTGTTTACTCATGAAATAATTTTAAAATTATTTTGTAATTAATATCATATTAAAACTTATGAAACATAAATTTTACAAAATAATTCAAATTTATCAATCAATATTGTGAATTAATAATTTTTTTTTTTTTTTTAATTTTGAAGCTGCCAGGATTATGTTACTGCAATACCAATCTGATATAAAGCAGCCAATTGAGGGACTCATTATTTTCATGGTGTGCAGGGATTGAGCCATAGCATACTAACTAGGGTAAGATATCAATAATGGAGAGACCTGGACAGCATCTTAAGAAGAAGGGGAAGACAACACAGAGGAGCTCAATCACCTCATCACAGCCGATCTCCGGTGAAGTTCCCGCTAGTCTGGCTGTCTGCTAGTGAACCAAAATAGTTCTTTTAGAAACTGCTACAGTTACCATATATACTATAAGCTGAATAGCTTATAAGTATAGCTGATAAGTATTAGTATATAGGCTGATAGCTTATTAATTTGTATTAATAAATTTTGTCATTAAAGTATGTAGAACTATATTATTAAACTCAAAATTCTGAATGTCGTTTATTCAAATCTTTGTTGTTTCAATGTTTTTTTTTTTTTTTTTTAAATCTAAATTGTAATATTGTTCAATCCTTGTCAAGAAATAGTACCATAATGTTTAATTCAATACAACTCTTATTTTCTGTCATTTATCCATCTCACTTTTTTTTTACACAGGAGTAGAAGCTGTAAGTGTTCTTCACATTGTGAATGGTTACAGTGATACAGTTACATAGAATTATGCACCATAGTTGCTAAGAGAAAATACATTAATGAAAAATTTAATGCAGTCCCAGCACAATGTTTCATTGTTTCTAAATGAACAAATCAATGCAGAATTATAAAAGTACACTAATCATTTACTAAATTTTTTAGAATTTTTATCTGTTTTTATAAAATACATAATTATCATTTCAGTCACATTAATCATTTAAAATTTAAATTAAATAAATCTTACTTGATATTCCAACAGCAAACTGGAACAAAAGAGCAATAAGTTCTGGAAGTGCTAAATTCATGATATCAGGTTTATGTTTTATAACAGCAGTATTATCTTGTCTACTTTTAACTGTAGAAATATCTTCCTTTTTACTGTTATAATATGCTACTGGTCCAACATTTTCATTAAATGGTAGCTTTTTCAATACCTTTAAACAGAATTATGGTCATAAATAATTGCAAAGTAAAATTATAAATTAAATAACACATTTTTACAGAATTTTAATTAATGTTACATGAATAAATAACAATAAGAGGAGAAAAAAACATTATTTTTAAGGGAAAGTAAAACATAACCAATTAACAGAACCATTATTTTAAATTTATTTAATAAAACCTCGCAGAATCTGTAAATTAACTGAGAATAATAATTTAGGAAATGCATATTATTATTAATTATTTGCATCAGCTCTGGTATAAGATGGGCTTTTATAAATAACTTTCCTTTAGCATATTGCAGTTACCTTCAATTACTTTCTTTAAAAGATAAGGGAGAATTCACTATGTTTTAACATTGTAACTGTTCTACTGTTCTGTATTACATCTGCTTTAAACTCCAAAACACCTACACCTTATAGCAATGTTTCTCAACCTTTCAATATTAGCGATCCAATTTTCAATCACAATTTTCATTGAGCCTCCTCTCACAAATAACAATGTATAAAATAATAATGTATTTAGAGTATTTTGATACTAAAATTATATTACAATCTTAACAAAATTTATAAGTTACCAAGAATAATTAAATTTATTGATATTTAACATCACTGATCCGCTGCATTGACAAAACCAGAATCTATAATTCTGTCTTACGTCCACCATATTAGACATTTCTTGCGATTTTGCAAGAAGTTCCGATTTGTCTTAAACATCCTGGAAACTCTGTATAAATATGCAACTCTGCAAATGTGTATAAATGCTGCACCTCATTCAATTCCAGCCAGTCTCAGTCAAGTTGATCCTTCTATCGCTATTCTGAATGTGTATTTTATAATTGAATGTCAACTGTAATTCACGGTATTCAATATTTATGGCAGTAGATATATACAGAATCATGGATAAATTTTTAATGGGCATAAGCAGACATAAAATGATAGTGAAGCAACAAGTGGACAGACGAGTAGTGGTTCTGAAAATAAAATCAAGAAAATATTCTCAAGAATACTTAAATTTTGGGTTTACCAGTACTAAAGTAAATGAAAAAGAAAGGCCCTTGCGCATCATTTCTTCAAAAATTTTGGCAGCAGACAGCATGAAACCTAATAAACTTAAAAAAAAATTTGGAAATGCTTCATATTGAGTACATTAATTCTGAGAAATCTTCAAATTAGAATTAAAATCATATGAAAAGCAGACATCATTTTTAAAAAAACCTTGTCTGTGAATGAAGAAACTTTGCTTGCCTCTTAAAGTTTGATATAAAATAGCAAAATGTAAAAAGCCTCACACAATTGGCAAAGAGCTTATTTTGCCAGATGCAATTGATATTGTAAAAACTATGTTTGGAGATAATTTTGCCAAACAACTGCAGTTCATACCTCTATCAAATGACACTGTTGCCCGACAAACTGGTAATATAGCTGAAGATGTACACCATCGGCTTTTTGGGAAGTTGCGTGACAAATTGTTTTCAATTCAGCTTGATGAGGTAACAGATAGCATTAAAGATGCTCATTTCAATGCTTATCTTCAATTTTGTGATGGTATGTTAGCAATGAAGAAGCTTTGCTTGCCTCTTAAAGTTTGATATAAAATAGCTAGATGTAAAAAGCCTCACACTATTGGCGAAGAGCTTATTTTTCCAGATACAATTGATATTGTAGAAACTATGTTTGGAGATAATTTTGCCAAACAACTGCAGTCCATACCTCTATCAGATGACACCGTTGCCCGACAAACTGAAGATGTACACAATCAGCTTTTTGGGAAGTGGCAACAGATAGCATTAACAATGCTCATTTCATTGCTTATCTTCAATTTTGTGATGGTATCTTAGCAGTAGAACTACTTTTTTGCAAACCAACAGAACTCCAAGCAACAGCACTTGCATTATTTGCTATCTTAAAAGATTTATAAATAAGGCAAACATAAATTGGAAAAATTGCAAAGGAATATGCACAATGATAATTGTTCAATAACTAGAAGATTTCAAAGTATACAAGCATTTGTGAAACAAAAGTCTTCACAGAGTGTCTGGGGATTCATTGCATGATCTGTACAGAACACTAAAATCATTTAGCCATGCTGGCAAAGGATTATAAAAAGTATTTTCTTGCTGATAACAACTTGGTAGCAAGTTATAGGTGGGTTAGAAAACCAATTCAAAATACTCCTGAAGGGCTCTCAACTGCCAAAGAAGAAATCTTCATAGACTTCACAGTAAGTAACAAAATCAAAAGACAATTTAGTAACAAATCACTCCTTGAATTTTTGGCAGGGGAGAACTTATTTTTAATTCGTATTGATAAGTTAATTATAAAATACATTATCCAGTTTTGATACAATCCTGTTTATAAGTGTATTATATCAGTGCAAATGTGTATTTTATTATTTATTATGGCAGAATGTATTTTGGTTTGCTTTCCTTTCCAGAAACTAATAAAGTTTATTAATAATATTTTATTTTCGATATGCTCATGCTCCCCAAATAGTGCTATCACTATCATGCCCCGCTAGGGTGGCACACCCCACAGATTGAGAAACACTGCCTTGCAGGGATTCCAACAGAAATTTTCAAGATGCAAAATATTAAAAACTAATAATAAGGAAACAAATATTGTCAGGAATATATATATATATATAAAAAACTTGATCCACCTAAGAACAGAACAATAAATAAAGTAGGATGACACCTTATTTTATATCATACATCGCAAATTTCTCACATCCTCAGTTGTAATCCAATTTTTAAATTGTTCACGTCTAATTTCATATTACATGTAAACAATATCAATGACAATAATTTTTTATTTTTTTTTATATATCAAACACAATTAAAACTTTGTTAAAACTTTTTTTTTTTAAATATAAATTATAAAAATCAATAATTTAAAATTAAAACAATTTTTTTTCTAATTTCAAAATCAAAACTATAAATTAAAACTTAAAAATTAACTATATAGAAGTAAGACATCAATTGATGAAAGTATTAAAATTAGAATAAGTAACTAATAAATATGATAAAATAGAATAAATGTTTGGTCTGGCTAGCTAATGTTATATTATGGTGAAGATTTAAAATAGACTGAATTATACATTTATTGTTTGAAAACATGCTGCCATCTACTGCAGCTTTTATAATTGTATCATCGTCACACACTGTTTGTAGGTTGATCGAGTTACATCTACTTTTATATTTAGATGTATAAAATCTTTCTAAACCTCTGTTATTACCATTCATATTATATTTTTTCATTACTAATATATTTCCAAATTTGTTTGAATATCAGATATTGAATGTTTATTATTAATAAGATGGTCAGAAACATTAGAAAAAACAACTTTCCATTTTTATAATATCTAAAATGTTCAGAAAATTTAGTTTTAAAGGATAAAGTAGTTTTTTTCTATATAAATTATAGGAATCCTATATATTTCAAACAACAGAATTAATTCCTTATCTTAAAAAAAAGAAAATGAGTTGACATATCCAATTAACTAATCTTAACTGTCCTGCAACTATCAATGAGAGAATAAATAAAATGGAACATAGTGAGTTATTAAAAATAAATTTTTAAATAACAAAATAAAACAAATAAAAATTCTGTTTTCAAAACAAAATTTTAACTTTAATAAACAATTTTAATAATTAGATATTACAACAAATAAATATAATAGGACTTTGACAATTTGTAGGCTTTATATAGTTCTTTTTTATTTTTTTGTCTTTAATCATTGACTGGTTTGATACAGCTCTCCAATATTCCCTATCTAGTGCCAGTTGTTTCACTTCGGTAAGTCCTTTACATCCTATATCCTTAACAATTTGTTTTACATAATCCTATTTTTATATTCAGTGACCCATTTACTTTATTTTAACTAAATTTTATTACATTCGTTTTGTACTTGTTAATTTTCATGTACTAGTTCTTGGGAAGGACTTCATCCATGACATTTATTGTTTCTTCTAAATTTTTTTACTATTGGCTAGAGTTACTGTATCATCAGAAAATCTTAGCATCATTATTTTTCATTTTACTGTTATTCCAGATCTTAATTGTTCTTTAACTTCATAAACTGCTAGTTTTATGTAAAAATAAAAAAGTAATGGAAATAAGTAAGCAACATCCATGTTGGAATCTCTTTTTTTATTACTGCTTCTTTCTTCTGCTCTTTGATTATACTGTTGAATTACAGTTTGAATCCTATAAACATTGGCAATTATTCTTCTGTCTAATAAACCCTAAATTTTTTTTAAAGGCTCAACATTTTATTCCAGTCTACATTATCAAATGCCTTTTCTAAGTTTGTAAATAACATTATGTTGGTTTGTTTTTCATTAATCTTATTCCTATTATTAATCTGAACACTAAAATTGCTTCCCTTGTCCCTATACTTTTTCTGAAATCAAATTGATCTTCTCCTAACACATCTACCACTCTCCTCTCAATTCTTCTGTACATAATTCTAATTAAGAGTTTTAATGCACGAGTAGTTAAGCTAATTTTTCTATATTTTTCACATTTTTTTGCTTTTGCTTTCTTTAGTATCATGACAATAACACACTTACACACTTGAAATCTGATGAAACTTCCACTTTTTCATAAATATTACTAACCAGTTTGTATAATATATTTATCACTTCCTCACTTGCACTGTACAGTAATTCTGCAGGTATACCGTCTATCCCAGGAGCCTTTCTGCCACTCAAATCTTTTAATGTTCTAATAAATTTAGATCTCAGAATTGTATCTCATCCTTTTCAACTTCCTCTTTTTCCTCTATAACACCAGTTTCTTATTCGTTTTCTCTGCATAACTCTTCAATATATTCCACTCGCCTATCAATCTTTTCTTTTGTTAATTTGAACTTCCTATTTATGGTATTTCTTAACTGTGGATAGTTCCTTTTACATTCTTCATCATTAGCATTCTTATATTTTCTACATTCATCCTTTAGCATCAATATATCCTCTGACATCCAAGGTTTTCTCCCAGTTCTCTTTGTTCTTCATAAGTTCGCTTCTGCTGATTTAAGAATTTCCTATTTAACATTCTCCTAATTTTCTTCTATATTTCCTACCTTATCTTTTTTACTCAGACTTCTTGTGATATCCTTCTCAAAAATCTTCTTTACCTCCTTTTTTCCAAGCTTCTTTAAATTTTACCAATTTATCTAACACCTTTTCTTTAGATCTTTCAACCCCAATCTATATTTCATTATCACTAAATTATGGTTGCTATCAATGTCTGCTCCTGGATATGTTTTACAGTTGATCTGATACCTTGCAGTAATGCTTGGCTTTTTCCATGTGAATGAATATTCCTCTATTATGATTTTTAAACTGGATGTTGGCAATTACTAAATTATACTTTGTGCAAAACTCAATAAGTCAGCTCTCTCTTTCATTCCTTTTGCGCATCCCATATTTACCCACAATATTTCCTTCCTGCCTTTTCCACAAGAAGTCTGAGTAAAAAAGATAAGGTAGGAAATATAGAAGAAAATTAGGAGAATGTTAAATAGGCGATTCTTAAATCAGCAGAAGCGAACTTAGGCAGAACAAAGAGAACTGGGAGAAAACCTTGGATGTCAGAGGATATATTGCTGCTAAAGGATGAATGTTTACATTCCAATCTCCAACTATTATTAATTTTCATCCCCTTTTATGTGTTTAATTGCTTTGTCAACTTCTTTGTAAACACACTCTACTTCATCATCATCATCATCATCACTATCATCATCATCATGGGCACTAGAAGGCATATGGACGTAAACAATCGTTGTCAGCTTAGGTTTTGATTTTATCCTGATTACAATGATTCAATTGCTAAGCTTTATGAAGTATTCTACTCTCCTCCCTATCTGTTTGTTCATTATAAAACCTACTCCTGTTTACTCTTTTTTTGACGCTGAGTTAATTATTCTAAAATCACCTGGCCAAAAGTCATTTTTCTCTTCCCACTGAACCTTGCTAATTCTTTTACATCTAAATTTAACCTACCCACTTCCCTCTTTAAATTTTCTAAACTACCAACCTTTTATAGACTTCTAACATTCCATGCTCCAATTCGTAGAAATGTTATTTTTTAATTTTATGGTAATCCCTTCCTTAGTAATCCCCACTTAGAGATCCAAACAGGGGACCAGTTACCTCCAGAATATTTTACCATCGAAGACGCCTCCATCTTTATTACATGAAAATGCAGAATTACATTTTCTTGGGGAAAAAAAACAGCTGTAGTTTTCCATTGTATTCAGCTTGCAGCTTTCAGTACTTGAAAGATCGAGAGATGTTGATATGACTGTTTAAGTCCTCCTGACCTAAGCCCTTAACAACTACTGAAACAGCTGCTGTCCTCTTTCAGGAATCATTTCTTAGTCTGTGTCTCCTCAAATACCTCTCCAATATGGTTGCACGTTCCATCCAGCTACTCTGCATCACTGAGCACTCAAGCCCCCTCACCATTGGCAAGATCTCATGATTCATAGAAAGCTTTTTATTATAAAAGAAATTTAAAACTGACTTCATACATGAAAAAAATTGTAACAAATGTTTAAAAGTATGCTAAAAATTATTGTGCTATCTGTATAATTTTGATATTTAAAAACAAACAACAAATTATACAATTTGCAGCAACTATCAACTTATATACAGTTTACAATCCTAAACTGATATTTACATAGTACATAAAAACATACAAGTTGATAAATGATTAAAACCAGTGATTGCTGTAAAAACACTTGATGCAGACAAAAAAAGAAAAAGTGATAAGCAATACTTTTTGAATTAATTTTTGTAAATCATCTATTCTGGAAACATCATGTATTCTAACAATATTTCAGTATAAGTTAATCTAATAAATTTTAGGATTTATTATGTGGTTGTTTATATACAATTTATAGTAGAGTATAACAATTTGTAACATAACAAAATACATTTCTGAAACAAAAATAATTTTATCATTGTGTATCTTTGTATATATCC
Organism: Zanna intricata; assembly: GCA_010016005.3. Taxonomy (NCBI): domain Eukaryota; kingdom Metazoa; phylum Arthropoda; class Insecta; order Hemiptera; family Fulgoridae; genus Zanna; species Zanna intricata. The sequence continues at coordinate 1,926 of JAAAKQ030183046.1, read as the reverse complement.
ATTTAATTTTTTAGTAAAGCTATTTACAGTATACTCTTATCTTATAAAGATACAGCTGACATAAAGAAGAGTCAGTTATCCATAAATTTAAAAAAATTTTAAATAAATGCTTTCATTTCATTTCAGGTTTCTGGAAGATGGCAAAAGAAAAATTATCCATCTGGCAATTGATAGGGTAATATGCCATTCATCATCAGCCTTATAAAGACCCTAATCGTACAAGGAAGTTGACTTAACTAACGTTATGTTGTGCATTAAAATAACAATTTTGCCTTGAAATTAATCTCATGAAAAATACATATTTCCTGAAACGATAAAAAAGGCAACTCTTATTAAAACATTACTAATACAAACATACTCCTTGCATAAGTACTCACTTATTTCATTCTTTCTGTTATTAATTTGACCTTTGAATAAAAATAAATCTTTAAAACAATTAAATCTCATTTTCCTTTATTTACACTCTTGGATAATTTATTTAAACTTTCATTTTAAATAAAGATGAAGTGAACAATGACGACAACAAAACCAAGTAACAAGTAAATGATGAAAAATACAATTGTGTCAATACTAAACACAACGTGATCAAATTATCTAAAAATATCTGAAACAAGTGAAGACATAATGTATCATGGAATCATATTACTATTATTGTCATATATATTTAACACTTCTATCACAAACTTATTAAAAAGAATTTATTTCAAATCAATGGTTCCAGAAGTAATAAAAATAAATCATAAAAAAAAAGTAATAAATTAATTTTTTACTTATTAATTAGCAATTAGTAATTATTTTATTGACAAAGGAGCTGTATATAATAGCTATGAAAAGATTTGGAAGAACAATTTTCTATATTTAGAAGATAACTTGTTCTTTAATTTATTAAAATAAAGTTTTCACCATATTTTACCGCGGTGTTCAAGAATATTGCTTTTATATTTCATGTAATTAGAAGAAGAAATTGTGGTAAATGTAATGTTTCATGGTTGAAGAGGTTTTATAATCTACATAGGTTTTTTTTTAACTTAAAGGCTAATGAGAACATTTTTAAATCTAAGTACTTTATTTATGAGTATAATTAAATTTTTTAATAACAATTTTAATAACTAATCAAATAAATTTTTTTTGTTGATTGTTTTTCAACTATGATTTTAAAAAAAAATATTAATATTTCATTTATAACCTCATCTACAAATAACAAATTATATCATTAAAAATATTACATAAAGCTCTATAAATTACAAAAAAAAAAACCCTAATAATCACCTGAAAAAATATTTCTATCAAGCAAATTTTATAGAATAAATAGAGTATATATGAAAAAAGCCTTAGCCAGAAAGATTTTAGACAATATAAAGAAAGAAACAAATCACTCCCAAAAATGGATACCAATTCTCAAGAATAATAAGCATCTCATGGCAGACTTGATGAGGAATGATCTCTTCCTGTCCCCTTCTTCACTGAGCCATTTATATTCTTGCACACTGACATACCAAATCTTCTGAAATGCAGGTGCTCACCGCAAAGGACTGTATAGTGATCATCATTTTTCTTAGAGAGAAATTGTGATTAGTGCCTTTTATATCTCGGATAATTTAACGTTAGGATCTTTTAAGATATATTTTATTGAACAATTATGGAAAAAATCACATTGTGACCCTCTGGGCAGCAGCAAAACTAAAAAAATTCACAACGTTAAGTTACTTTGGCCATTCATTGTTATGGACCTTAATCCATGCAAACGTTAAAATTTAAGCAATACCCTTAGAATATAAGGGCACACATTATGTAATGGTGGGCAAACTGAGTTTCAGTTTAATTGCTTTTGAATTCGAAGTCCGAGAGCTCTAAGGTTCAAATCCTAGTAAAGGTAAAAATTTTTATACGGATTTGAATACTAGATTGTGGATACTGGTGTTCTTT
>JAAAKQ030183035.1:0-12227 GCA_010016005.3 Zanna intricata | reverse complement strand
CACACGCTACAATTCATTCATCTCATCCTCTGAAGATATACATTAACGGTGGTTCCGGAGGTTAAACAAAAAAAAAAATTAATTCGAAGTTAGCTCAACAAGATCAGCAGACAAATTTGGTACATAAATCCGACAATAATCCATAATGAAACCTCACATAAAAACATCTAGCGGGGTCATATCTAGAGAGCGAACTGGCCATGCAATTGAACCTTCACGACCAATCTACTGACCACAAAGTACATTAACCATAGGGTTATAACGAATGTGCTGTAAAACTTCATGAGAGTTACTGCTACTCCATATACGGCAATTACGAGTGTTTCTGTTGCCACAGATATGAAACGTTGACTCATCACTAAAAATTACATATCTAAAAATGTATAGTCCTCTGTAATTTTATCCATCATTTTTATATAAAACTGCAGTCGAGCAGCTTTGGTCATAATATATTTTGGTCATCTGTAATGTATTGAATCATGGTTAGTTTGTATGGCTACAAGTGCAATACGTAATAGGCACCAAAAAAGGTCGAGACAACCTGTCTCGATGAAGGTTTGGTACAAAGAGTAAATTGTACGCCTACTAACAGCTCCCTACCGTTCTCTCTACAAAAATTTCATTGAACTGCAGTTGCCGACTGCAAATCGTGAAACAAAAACACACAGCAAGCACGTTCCGCACCAGTAAATGTATCCATTTTTAACAACATTGGTGATAGCGCAAGCGGTTGAATTCGGTACTAATGACTACGCGAGTCAAAACTTGATGTGTTTTGCTATGAAATGAGACCTAAATCGAATCTGTTAGTTATTTACACAAATTTTATATGTTTTTAAAGTTGTGAAGTCCTTTTTGAATCCCCCGGTACATCGTTTCGAGGTATCTGAATTTGCTAAATTTAATTTTTCTATGTTTAACGGTTGTTAATTTATTTAAAGGTTCATAAACTTTATTTATTAAACCTGTATATAATTGAAATAAAATAAAATGAGTTACGTATCTTCGCCGCTGCTGCATAAATACTAGATCGTGGATACCGGTGTTCTTTGGTGGTTGGGTTTCAATTAACCACACTTCTCAAGAGTGGTTCACATTGTACATTGTTCATTCAAATCATCCTCATTCATTCTCTGAAGTAATATCTTACGGTAGTTCCGGAGGCTAAACAGATAAAGAGAGTGCATGAACGTTGTGAAATTCTACCTACTGAGGGATTCGATATTATCATTTTATACAAAATACTTCAAATATTTATATATACACACTTCAAAACCAAAGTTTAAATTAATCAGAGTCGGGATAATGTAATTATAACCTGTTATATTTGAATTCATTGGATATATAAAAGTAAAAAATATTATACGCAATAATTTTCTGGACCGAATAGTCCCATCTAAATCTAAAAATTTATTAAATTGTTAGTGACGGTAATAAACTAATATCTCTGCTACAGAACCGAGCCAACATAAAACGATCTTAAGTTCTCCGACCAACAATTTTTAGTAAAAAGTCAGTAAATTACATCACCGATCAATAAAAAAAAAATTATTTAACTTACGACCCTCTTCGGTATAACTTAACAAGTTTTCACAGGTATACCGTGTCGCCACAACAATACGCACAAGCGGCATCAACATTACAGATATAACTCCAAAGACGGTTCGTCTGATCGTGATGAGCCGTTACTTCGGTCGATTTTACAAATTTATGACGGGTTACTAAATAGAACTACGTGACTTATTTACAATTTGTATTCTCAAGATATAACATAGTCTAGTCTACGACCAATAAAATACAGACAAATAAAAAAAAAAAATACGTGGATAGGGCCGGTTCAAAACAACGCAATCATTCTCTTCGACATTATGATAGTTAAAAAAATAACACCGTGTCAAAAATATTATGTAATTTACCGCTGTATAGCTCCTTCAATATTTCAATTTTGTTTTACACATTTTATTCGTCATATATTAAAAAAAAAAGAAAATCATTCAAACGAAACATAAAATAAAATTAAAAAAATATAATATATAAAAAAAATCAAACATTCCAACAAAAACTCGGACGTACAACTCCCAAGAGCTCATTTAAAAATTTATCGAATGAAAAGCTTAAGGGTTGTATAAAAAAATTTCGTGCCAATTTTTTCCCTTCCACACATTAAGTCCCGTTAAAAACATATGAAATTATATTCTGATATTTAAAATTTAAATAAATATTTGGAAATTTATAACAAATAATTTATTTTTTTCAAATTTAACTATGTCACCTACAAAACTAAAACTATGACGAGTTTCTCAACTTTATTCAAAGTACAGTTATTTTAAAAACAAATTCAATTATCTACAATTCATAAAAACAAAATGCCTAATTTTACATTAAAATGATTCCTTCTACATGAATCATAAGCCATGATACATTATTTTCAGTAGCCAATCAATTTTCTTCGTACATCCTTCATCAGATGATCCAATAATTGTACTTAATCAACTTATTTTAAAATATTTCAGAATAGAATTATCTCTATCCACCGGATTTGTTTAGTGGTGAACTCGTCATCGCAAATCAGCAGATTTCGAAATCGAGAATTCTAAGATTTAAATCCTAGTAAAGGCAATAACTTATATGGATCTGAATATCAGATCATGGATACCGGTGTTCTTTGCTGGTTGGTTGGGTTTCAATTAACCACATATCTCAGGAATAATTTGACCTGAGATTGTACAAGACTGCTTCACTTAATTCGTACATATCCTCATTCATCCTCTGAAGTAATACCTTAGGGTGGTTTATTTAAAAGAAACATTCAGTTTTTTTTAAATAAATAATGTATTGGTAAGATTTTATAATTGTACGTACCAAATTTTTTAAAACGGGCATTTTTTTTTATTAATTTCAATAAACAGATAAATATATAATATTGGTATTATACTCGTATATTACTTAAAATATATATATTATATTTTATATTACATACTGGCATATAATGTCAAAGTACATAATTTTTTTATTTTATTTTAATAGTAAATTAAGTCATATAAAAATCAAACTATGACGTCGCTTTCATAAGAACAACATAATAAAATCATTGAAGATTAATATGAACATTGGCGTACAATTAAAAAAAAAAAAACATAAAATTCATGATATTTTCTATAAATTTAGTTGTACTACGGAAAAATTGATTCGAAAATTGGTAAAAAAAAATAAATTTAGAATAATTCAAAATCAATTCAGAATAACCTATTTTCAGAAGACAATAAATCTACACGTCCTGTTGAGAAGATTCTGCTGTACATGAATGCATCTCAAATGATCTGTTATTAATTCAATAACGTTCTAAAAATTTGTTTCGTTCAAAGGAATAGAGAATTTTACATAAAAATTAAAACTTAAATATTCGTGATATTCATTCAAAGCAAGTGGAACTTCGATGTTAGAGAAACGGATCTTCATATCTGTTCTTCAGTAAAATCATCTTTAGTGGTAAAGCACAATTCACGTCTAATGATGTGCCCCATTTAGAGTGACTAAGAGGTTAGAAAATTCTCAAATTATTTACGAACAATTATTTCTTTCATGCAGAAAAAGTTACAATTTGATGTGATTTATAGTCTGGAGAAATAATCAGCTTATTTTTCTTTGACGATAATCGTGGTAAAGCTATTAGGATAAATGATAAGCATTATAATGGATGATTACACATTTTTTAAATTTATTTTAGCTTAAACTTAATGTAACTAACAATTCTGATATTCATTTTCTACATAATGGTGAAACGCGTTATTTAAAACTATTGAAAATAGCATTATAACGGAAATAATCTATTGAACACGAGTAATTTATGAAATTGTGGTCAAAACCTTATTAAACCGACAACAATGAATATTTTTCTTTGATATTATTTAAAAAATGGTGCTTGCAACAAACCAGAAAAAAACCGGGGACCTTAATATCAGATATACTAATAAGTAAAAGAAAAGATTAATACTCCAATAGTTATTGAAAAATATCTGATAAAATGATGCCTGTCAACAATTTGGATCCCATTTTACTTCAAAAATTAATAAGATATTTAAGAAAAAAAATTAAGATTCTCAGTAAAATATTTTGGGTCCGAGTCGACCTGCTTGACCGAATTAAAATATTTATCAACGAAATTATAGTGTACTTAGATTATAAAAGCTAAAAAAAAAAGAAAAAAAAAAGTGTAGTGAAGTAGTGAAGACAGTTACGTTTATATAAATTTGAATACTAGCTCGTGGATACTGGTATTCTTTGGTGATTGGGTTTCAATTAATCACACTTCTCAGGAGTGATCGACCTGAGATTGTACAAGACTACACTTCATTCACATTCATATACATTATCCTCATTCTTCCTCTGAAGTAATACCTTACGGTAGTTCCGGAGGCTAAATTAGATTTTTTTTTAATGAAAAGTACACAAAATTTTATTTCATAAATAACTTCTAATATTTTTTTTTTAATTGTTATTATTGAATTATTATTTATAGTAAATTTTGTTTAAAAGCAGTGGTTAATAATTATTAATAAATGAATATATTTAAATTTAAAAAAAAAGGAGATGAAGTCGGATTTCAACTGATGTGCCTTCCCCTTGTAAGAACCAAATATTTCATTAATTAAAATTTTATTTGGCTATAAATCTGGAACTGGAACCAATAAAAATAAGTACTAGTTATGATATATTGTTGAAAAGCTCTCAATGCTGCTTATTACTGCAGTTAAGAAAAAGCTGAAAATTGCAGTTTTTTTTTTATTTTGGGCTTTTTTGGACACTTTTAGTCTAGCCGTTTGCAATCAAAAGAGGAGGTCCACAACTAGATATTACAACCTAATTTAATCCTATGATTAGGATATCGGAATGACAAGCTTATAAAAAACAGTTGTATACTTAATAATTAACTTTAGGAAATGGTTCAATTGTATACATCATTCATTTAAGAAAGAAAAAAAACTTTGATTTTCTGTAAGCTTTATTTGAGGCTTGCCGTCCTCCGTGGCCGAGTGGTAGCCTCTCGGCCTTTCATCTGGAGATCCCAGGTTCGAATCCCGGTCAGGCATGGCATTTTTCACACACGCTACAATTCATTCATTTCATCCCTCTGAAGATACACTTAATTGTGGTTCCGGAGGTTAAAAAAAAAAAAATTTCTTTTCCTAAATCTATACGTTATAGAGCCTTAAACCAATAGGGAAATAATTAAGCTTATCTTCTTTATTAAAATAGTAATTCAATATGTTTCAAAGGTATTGAATAAATAGGTTATATTATAATTAATGAATGGAAGCTGTCAGAATATAGCAACCACTCTGTCAAACTTAATCGAATCGAGAATCAAATGTACTACATTTTACGGAACGGTTATAAAATAAAAAGTAAATAAATAGAAGTTAAATTATTATTTAATCGGAAAAATTTATAAATATAAATGGAAATATTTTTATTTTAATAAGAATATCAAAATCAGTGTTCTAATATAAGTAAAAACGATCTCATTCAAACAAATTACACACAAAATAATCAGTAATTTTATTTATGGACGAACTAAAATATACATATATGTATATAGTATATACTCGTACAAACGATAAACAATATGAAGTTGGTAATATTATAAATTAAAAATAAACAAGTTTTTTTTTAATTTTATTTCTTTCTTTATGTATATAAACTTGTTCCATTATTTAAATGATCATTCGAGTTGTTTTTATATTTATTCTTTCTAAATTAAATTACATTCTATTCGATATATAATACACTAGTAGCTAAATAACAGTTTATTCCTTGTTTTATTACTAGTATTATTATTATTACGAATACAGTAACAATATAACGATGATGGGGGATGTCAGATCATAAAGAAGTAGCAAAGAGGAAATTAAATGGGAGTCGACTTTCCTATAGTAGCCTAAGTGAGCAATAATGTATATGAATCGTTAGTGTAAGAATTTATATTCTTTTTCTTTAAAGATTATCTAATCTAATCTTTAATATACATATAAACAGATACAAGTAATATGTTTCAAAGTATTATTCTATTATTTGATATATAAGTAGAGGGGGAAGAAGTTAGAGAGATCGACAACTTAAATTTTTTGTAATATTTATTATAATACCTATAGAATACTGTGTAATCAGCATTGTACTATCCCAATGTAATATTACTACAATACTTCTGTATCTTTATGTATTTAAGTACACATACTTGTGTATACTTTTTTGTCTATTCTTTAGCTTTTCTTTTTTTTTATCTTCTACATTCGCAAACGTACACTGAAAACCGGTTTGATTTTAAGTGATCTTAAGTGTAAAAAAGTACTAGCCAATTTAGTGACCTTGAATCCCAGATTTTTTTTTTTTTTATTATCATTATTATAAAAAAAAAAATTTATTAATACAGAACAATGAACTATTAAAATGCAAGGTGCGTTTAACATCCTATATAAGTTTTTTCCTTTTAAATTTACATGTGTCGACCTTTTTTTCGGTATTAATAATTGCTTAATCTAAGATTTTTTTTTTAGTGTAAAACAGAAAAGAGCCAAAATATATTTTGTTGTTTTCGTTAGTCCTCTGAATTTACAAATAAATTAATTTTTTTTCAACAGAATTTTACGTTTTCAAAAATCTCCAATAAAAACAAATTTTCTTTTTTTTATTTTCACGTCGGTAAAAAGAAAAATTAAAACGACGTAAAAGTGTTGTTTTATACATTTTAGATAGAAAAGATTGGTAATTCTAATAACAATTACATTTTTTTATTACAAAGGAACACGGTCACCCACCAAATTATAAAGAGCTTAGTGTTGTACAAACGCATTCATCATAAATTATAAACCACAGCAGCAGTCGACTTATTTAATAAATAAAGAGCATTACGTTTTTATTGCCAGAGCCGGTGACGTGAACGGGGAATTAAGAGGGAGTGAAATTGGAGTGAAAAAGAGAGAAAGTTAGCTTTAAAAACAGCAGCCATAAAATAGTTTTATTTTTTTTTTTTTTTAACCTCCGGAACCACCTTTAGGGTATATCTTCAGAGGATGAGATGAATGAATTGTAGCGTGTGTGAAAAATGCCATGCCTAACCGGGATTCAAACCCGGGACCTCCGGATGAAAGGAAAATCATAAATATGATTTATCATAATCATTTAGTATGATTTATCAAACTCTTAAAAATAACCAATATTTTAGTAATAAATTCATCATTTCGTGTAAATCTCTTCAAAGAAAACCTTTTCATTGGTGGAAACAAATGAAAAAACAAGAGCACCACACATATGTGATACACCTCCACAAGCTCCATCACTACAGGTGATACTTCGATAGTGGAAAGTGATAGTAGTCTGGCGAATAAAAGGGGATACGCGAGAATTATTCATTAACGTAAGTAATAGGAACAATTTTTTTGTCGTAATTCCAAAAAAAGGTGAACTGCCGCATCGTCTAAGTGAAATCTAATCCTTTTAATCAAATATCATCGTTTAGCGATGAATAAAAATGCTCGGTTAACGTTTATACTTATCGAAAAAATCAATGAAAATTATTCCAGGAACATCTTAAAAAAACAATATGGCTATCCTTTCCTGTTTTCCCCTTCTTTATAGAGAATTCTCCGACTTCAGCTCACTGTTTGTATGACGTATTCAGTTTTTTCAACAGTTATGAAAGAGCAGAAAAATTCCTCCTCATTACATTAAAACAACCCCAAACCATGCTTAAAAATATTTAATTATTTCTGCTATTGATCGATTGTGAACAAACATGATTCCGATCTTCGGAAGTTTTCCCGTATGTAAATATTTAAGTAAAAAATCTGAAGTAGACACCACATAACTGCCTTGAACGAAAATCTAAAAATAACACGATTCCAAATTGTAATTTTTAATTAATATTAAATAATATTAAAGGTGTTTCACCAAATCTGTTATATATAGACATATGTAACAATGCCTATTAAATTACATATACACATTTTCTTAAAGTTTAAAAGTTCATAATTTTTTATTTTCCACTAATAACTTTTGATTTTTTATCATATATATATATATATATATATATTTAGTGTTATGACTGAATTATTTATTGAAACAATTTTTTTACAATCACAGGTTAATAATTATTAACAAATCAATAATTTTACGACACCTTTGGGCCAGTCGATTGCGATCAAAAGAGAAGATACACAACTAGATGTTACACCAGTCCTGAATCTAAAATTTCAAAATCCTACGGCTAATCGTTTTCGAGTTATGACAGAGCTAGTTATGTACATACATCACTCCGAAGCTAGACAAAATGAATTCAAGGATGGTCAAAACAGATATTTTCGTGGGAACAGCTGTGGTTGATCATACTGTGTGTACGTGTATTATCAATTGAGTATTAACATTAATATTTTGTTCAGTGTTTTCAGTCTTTCTTTGCGTTTGTTTCTGTTCTGTTGATTGTGTTTGGTTTTTCTTCAAGTTTGCGTTTCTAATTTAATACATTTTAGATATTTCCATTTAAATCTGAAAACCCAAATTTTTCCCGATCACAATACTTCCTTTACTTCGTACAACAAAGTAAAAGTTATTACCATTCGTTTAAGATGCTTAGCGATGTAGGTATTTTTTTTTTTCTATCCTCTATTACATGTCATGGATTTTTGTAAATATTTTCCACAGTTGCAATCTCAAAAGCATATACGAAACATTCCGCGCTCATATGACCATCCGAAAATAACCACACAATTTGCAAAATGTTTTAATCGATGAAGATGATTTACCATAATATTTACATGGCTCGGCTTTAATTTCTTGTACGGTACTGCCTTTCAAAAATAATGTTAGATCGCCACAAGAAATTTACTTTGGGTTCCATTTTTCATAAATCACAATATTTAATCGATTGAATCGACTCCCAGCAATAGAATTATGAATGTATTTGGCTGAAACTTGGTCAAAGCTCCAAGTAGAAACGCGGGAAATTATTCTGGGTTCAGCGTATGAGCTACCATCTCTCTTTTTTTGTTCAACCCTCTCTTATTTTCTGTTTATCCTCCGGAACTACCGTAAGGTATTACTTCAGAGGATGAGTGAGGATGATATGTATGAAATGTGAGTGTAGTGTAGTCTTGTAAAATCTCAAGTCGACAACTCCTGAGAAGTGTGGTTAATTGATACCCAACCACCAAAGAACGGCAGTATCCACGATCTAGTAGTGAAATCCGTATAAAAGTAACTGCCTTTACTAGGATTTGGACCTTAGAACTCTTGACTTCGAAATCAGCTGATTTGCGATGTCGCGTTAACCATTAGACCAGCCCGGTGGGCTGTATTAACTACCCTATAGCTGTTGTTTGCAGTAGTGACATTATATTGCAGCGTATGCGACTGTGTCAGTGTAGCGACTCTGTTAGTGTATAGTCCTTACCACAATTTAAATAATATTTTACCGTTATCGTCAACAGTGATATTCCTATATAATTAATTGTAAATAACTTATCAATCGGCGCCAAATGAAAACATCAAACATAGATCAGACCTTAAAATAAACATAAAACATGAGAACATAATTATTTGTACGCGTAACTTTCAAGATAATTAATTTTATCTCCACGCGATTTGTTTAAAACATGATAGCACTTACGAATCAAGTATTACAATGAACTCAATAATGATTGTACTACGAGCGCCATCACTTGAGTCAACATGGACTTATAGAACAATCCTCGTAATGTAAATTTAAATAAAATATTATCGAAGTAAGATGTTTTCTTTAGATTTTAATCAGGAATACGGTAATAAATTTCAATAAAAAAAATGAGATCGCATAGTTTCAATTTTTTATAAAAGTGAAATTATTACACTTAAAACGGTAACAATATAATTCTTATATGTAAATAAAATGCATTCCTTGTTATGAGTTTAAAGTTCAACAATAAGATAAAAGATATAAATGAATAACGTAAATAAGCATAGTTATAAAAAAAAAAGCACCATATTAAATATATTAAATTAATAAAAACAAAACACATTTAAAAAAAACTGTACGGAATCATGGATGCATGCACATAATTAACATAATTTAATAACAGACCTACAAATATTTAGATGGTTAATAACTATTTTAAAAAAAAAAACCATATCTTCTTTTTTTCAAATTTAATTAATGGCTTATTTTATACATATATATGAGTAATTTATTCCTGTTAAGATTGATCATAATATTAAAATTGTACAAAAAATCATTATATATAAATAAACAAATTTCAATTTTAACAACAAAACAATGAATTGGTAAAATACGTCTTATTTATTTAAATAACTAGAATTTCTATGACCTTATTCGGTAAGTTAAGTAGAACATCAATAAGATTGACGAGTAATTAGGTTGCAAATGATAATTTATATTTATTTACTAATGACTTTGACTTTATTATTATTATTTTTATGATGATGATGATGTAAAAATTAATGGAGAATAATAAATAAATAAGTAAAATATGATTTAATAAAATAACGGATCGTGTCATGATTAAATAAAGAACCACATGGTTTAAAATAACCGTATTATCTGGTTTCTTTAACGATGAACATCAATTTAAAAAAAAGCAATCCATCACCACAAAGAGTAATCAATCAAAAAAAGATTTATATATCGAATGGTATAGCTTAAAAGAAAGTAATTACGTGTAAGAAATATGTGACGGTTATTCTATTTTTGCATAATTTATATTAAAAATTCAACTATTTGAAGTACCCATTCTTTGAAAGGGTAAATACTAAATTTTTAAGTGAAAGAGTCACCGTTTATCTTCTTAGAGGTTTATTAAATTCAAATTAATTTTTTTGTAACTTTTTTTAAATACCCTTTTAGAAATAATTAGGCCTACGTGTATTTTCAACTTCCTATTCCTATTTACAAAATTACTTAACTAAAGTTTAATAAACCAATAAAAGGCCTTTTTTTTTTGTATAATAAATATAAATCTAATAACATACCGATTAATAAAGACCGAATAGAATGCTTTCAAACATTATTTAAACAAAAAATAAAAATATGAAACTTTTTTTTTATCAGGTTTTATCTTATAAGTAAAATACTAAAATAAGTTAGCAACTTGCAGATGTCAGCAATTTTTAATTTCTAATATATATATATGAAAGTTTTTTTTTATCCTCCGAAACCACCGTTCAGATATATATTCAGAGGATGAGATGAATGAATTGTAGCGGGTGTGAAAAATGCCATGCCTGACCGGGATTCAAACCCGGTACCTCCGGATGAAAGGCCGAGACGCTACCACTCGCACCATGAAGGCTGGCTCTAATAAATATATTAAAAATATCCAAGCAAACAACCGAAAACCATATTTCACACATTTAAAGAGGGTTAAAAAGGAAAACTCCATTTTTGTTTTTAATAAATAATGTTACATTTATTTTCAGAGGTGAATTTCAGCTTCTATTATAACTTAACTGTTGAAAATATAAAAAATATGAAAATTATGAAGCGATATTTTAAATAATAACCCTTAGATGTGTTTACATACATAGATACGTATAGACGTTACGCCGAAATTAGTAAAAATGGATATTTCCGTTGAAATCTGAAATTTTTCGCGATTACAATACTTCCTTTCCTTCGTACAAGGAAGTAAAAACTGAAAACAAAAGACACAAAAAATAACAACCGAAAACAAATGACGCTTGAAAAAAAAATCCACGTTGCCACCACATCTTTTAAACTTCTTAGGGATAGTTTAACCCTTAAATCCCATCAGGAATATGCGATGTTATGCATTTCACCTGTTGGACATCAAACACCTATAAAACACTTAGGTTATGCTATATATATATATATACAAATTAAAAAAATTAAAATTAGGCTACTATATGTTAAGTTATTTTCTGCCTAATTCTAATCATGCAACCTATTTCATTTGCTTTTTACAGTTTTTTTTTCAAATTATTTTATCAGAAAAATAATATTTACAGAATTTTAAAACTTAAATAAATTAAATTAGTTGACTGTTTATTACGCATGAAAAAAATTAAATTAAATAAATTTTCCTGGAATAGCCAAAAATTGGTCAGGGAAAATCCCTCTCTATTTATCTATTTACCCTCCGCAACTACCGTAAGGTATTACTTCAGAGGATGATGTGTATGAATGTGAATGAAGCGTAAGTCTTGTACAATCTCAGGTCGAC
>JAAAKQ030183023.1:8521-29967 GCA_010016005.3 Zanna intricata | reverse complement strand
TGAACTTTTTTCTTATTTTTAGCCTCTAGAATGAGTTGTCAAAGTATTGCCCTATCCTCCTAAATCACTCTGTGTATGTGTAACCGAAAAATAATTTTATCTTGTACGCTGTTCTTTTTGTCATTTTGAAGATCCAAAATTTCTATCTCCAGTTGTTTAGCCCTTGCTTGAACAAATTCTACAACTTATGTTGTAGCCATTTATGTTAATTTGGCCAGTATGAGGATTCATAAAAAAGATACCATAGGCTCGATGACAACCGTAAAAATATTTTTTTAAACTGTACTTTGTGTACTTAAAGACGATTAGCAAATTATGAAAACTTAAATTCACTGTCAACTACCATTTTCTTGATAATTGGGAATACACAAGAGGTCCCATGTGCAGCTATATTTTGCTTTTTTCTGTAGCTGTTTTAAATCCCTAAAAAGAATTTTACTTGAGTGAACAGAACCTATTATTTCAGCGACCTGTTTGTCTTTTGATAAACAGGTCGTTTGACACCACTTTTTCAGTGGTGTTTGTAAGAAAGTGCCAGGAAGTCAGTTAGTTAATCGAAATTTTAATTTTTGGCGCTAAGATATCTTTTATTTTTTAAATAAAACCTAAAAAATCATTAATTGCAGCGATAACCGGCTCAGCGATTATCATTATCATTAAATATTCAGTCCAGCCTTTATATCTACTCATTCCTGTAAACTTTTTTCCTATTTTATCTTGATTTCTTCTTCAATATAAAATTTCTACTAGGTCTTTACATCAAAGATAAAGTTTTTTTAAGTATCGTAATATAAGTAAATATTATTACAATATATTTTAAGTTTAAACATATATAATCTAATCTGTCTTTACTTTTCTTTCTTTTCAGATCTTTCCTGGTTTTATCTGGCTGTAAATGTAAGAGTAATTATGTCAATTATTCATTCCAAAAGTATAGTTTTATTTATGACCATGTTCACAAATTAAAATCGAATTTACTGGATGACGATTATCGAATATAAAGTTTCTTCACCGACATTATAAAATATGACAGTTATTATTTTAATTTTCTGACAAATATTAAACTGTTTTCAGATTAATTTATACGATTTAGTTTTCACTCTATAAAACTTGGTGGATTTTTATAAAAAGTGTGGGTTTTTTACTACTTTTGAGAATTTCAGTATTTAAAAAAAAAATCGAAAATAACATGTATATATTGAAAACAGTAAAAAATATAACCGTTAATCTTTATCTATTCATGAAAATCAATTAGTTCAGGTATAGGCAAAAATAAACAATTTCATTCGGAAAAAAGAAGATTTAATAAAATGTAGGTTGCATAATTTTTTCCTTGTTTATGTTTAATGTGTTGAAGTACTTATAACAGAAATAAAATGAACAAAAAAAATGTTTTCGCCAAAAACTGTATACATTATTATACTTAAATTTATTTATAAAATACGAAAATATTCTTCGTATATCAGCATATACCAGAAAATTTGATATAATATCGGTTTCATTTCATTCTACAGTTAAAAAATAACAATAAACTCAAAACGTTTTTAAAATCAACTTTTAAAAAAGGTAATTTTATTAAAATACATTTAAGAGGATATCTAAAGTTCGATTCATGTAATCATGTTACCAACTAAACCTAATAAATCTTCTGCATTTTCTATTTCCGTTATTATAGAAATTTTAATAACATAAAAATATGCATTTACAGAACTAGGTTAGCCTACTTTTTCATATTTCTTTGACAAGGTAAAGTAAGGTACGGGTATAATAATGTAAGTAAAACAGTACAACCAATAAAACCTGGTTACCTTAAAATATAACGTTACTATGGTAACAGGAAATGAAGACCCCCACCTTTTGGACAACCGCGGTTCTTCTTGTTTATGACTCATATTGAGTTTTCACTAATGAACTTTGCCCCTTTTATTATAGGGATTTCACACCTCCTTTCTACCTTTATTTCCTTCTTTATTAAACCCAACTCTCTATGTATTTTTTTCTTTTTGTAATAAAAAAATCCACACAAAGGAAAATCGAAAAGGAAACGGTTATAATCGTTGTTTTTGTGCAAATATTTAATCTATAATTTAGTAAAGTAAAGGAAAGAAAAATAAAAACTATTAAAATGTTACTTTTTTTATTGTTCTTAATTAAAGATAAAAAATGGAATTTTCTTTTCCCAATTGAATAAAATAGTATTATAACTACACTATACCATGCCCCACCAATATTTTCCTGTTGTTTTTTTTTTATAACATTTTTACTTCCTCTCCTCTCAGATATATATATAATAGAGTTAAGAAATTTAGAATAACAGGTATGAAATCATCAGTTTTTAAAACTTTTTTCCGTTTGATAAAAAGGTTATATCAAAAAACTTTTTCATTTTTTAAGAACCGCTGTATGGTAGTTAACATAAGGTTGTGACCCATACTCTGATCTCATTTTATAAATTATCATAGGCTACTTGTCAATATAGTAAAATCATTATTTAAGGTTAATGCTAAAATTTTTTAAAAGGTATGTAAAACTAACATTAAACCTCTAATTTTATTATATAATAATCATAATCTATATCATTTAACAATTTGTAATAAACTAAAGTAAAATATATATAAAATAATATTATTGTTAAGATTTTAATAATTATTTACAGTAAAAATTAATGTAGCATTTATTAGAAAAAGAGGTATGTAGTATGAAAAAAGTTTACATCCAAAAATTGTGAGAGTAAGCTTAAAGAAAATTTAGAGAAATAAAGAAAAAACATTATCATGTATCATTCAACAATTTATGTCGAAACGTTCACAACTCTTCAAGACATTATCTATTTATCGAAAAGGAATTCTTTTGCCCTGCAGTCTGACAAAAAGAAAAAATTGTAAATTTATTCTACAGTTTGGAACCACACAAATACTTAATATAACTTAAATCTTACTTTATTTTGTTAAACTGTGATTATATTTCGAAAATTACATTAATAATAAAATTATTTTAAGACGTATTTATATAAAAAAGAGAGATAGAGTGAAAGGGTGTGGGGAGGAAAAAGTTGGATAAGGTTATTTTTTTCTTAGTTGATAAATAGTTCACCATATAAGCTTATTCATGAGAATATTTTATTATCTAATATGTACTGTACGTTGCAATCTGTTTCCCTAAAGAAAATAAGTAATCCCTCCATCACAATATGATGAGGGTGATATGTATGATATGTAAATGAGGTGTAGTCTTGTACAGATGCAGGCCCAATATTCCTGAGAAGTGTGATTAATTGAACCCCAATCACCAAAGTACATCTATATTCACTGACTAGAAATCAAATCCGTATAAAAGTAACTAACCTTTCCTAGGATTTAAACCTCTCAAATTTCGACTTCAAACTTTAGCTGTTAAACAACTAGTTTGCGATAACGAATTCATCATTAAACCCGATGGGCGAGAATATGAATTAAAAACCTGTACCTTATGAAAACCTGGCTGATTTTAACTCTTCAGCAGATGAATGACTGGGATAGTTTCTGTCAATTTTATATTTGTTTATTTAACTTTTCTGAAAAATTTCCAAATACTTCTGTTCCTGGCCTCAATGCATTTAAAAACCATCGAAAAATTTCGAGGCAACAAAACAAGCAGTTTATCATAAAAGACCTCGCAAGATTGACGAACTAAAACCGCAAGAACGATATACGTACGAGATATTCCAGTTCATCAGTTGGTAAAGTGTTTGAAAACAAATTGAAGTGTATGCAGTGTGTACTTGTTGGAAGAGGTCATTTTCATTACTTTTTTTTAAACAATTCCGGTTGCTGTAACACCAATTTCTATAAATAGTGAAATAAAAATACAAAGTAATAATTAAGAGAGTTTCGTCGTCACACTTCCATAATTCCAGGGCACAGCGACTTTCCGAACGCACTGTATTTATAAATTAGATTTTAAAAATATATTTCTTATCCATTACTGTATATGAAATTATTATATATTTATTACTTTTTATTGCTGCATATTTCCAGCCCCATGCGTAAAATTATAATTATTTCGAAATAATATCATTAAAGTAACAAATTAATAAACACTAATTTATTCGAAACTGTAGGGTTTGAATAAAGAAAGGCATATAACCCCTACTCACTACAGGTAGGGGTTATATGCGCGAGCAGATAGCCGTGTGGTGGGAGTGCTGCCTGTGTACGCGCGTAAGTATACTGTACTCCCACTGACATCCGCTGGCATCGCGTCCGCTGATGATTTAGCTTAAGAGTGTGGTAACAGAATAAAATAATACATTTTTTTTTTATTTTTATGAATGAGTTCACTGATGTAAGACCCACGTCAATGACAGAAAAAATTTGTAGACAGTAACGTTGTTGGTGGGGAAAGAAGCAATAGTAATGTTATAAGTAATATTGGTCCACTTACGGATCTTTAAAAGGTTGTTTATAAACATTTAACCTAGCATAGGCTCCTTGTAAATATTGATAATAAATAAGCCATTTTCGGGAGTGACTTGAATCATGTCAGATCTCCATCAGTCTAGTGATTTATATTATTTGAAATTTAAATTTCTATAAAAATAAAATATTTTTTAAATTATGTTTTCTGTAGTGATTTAATCATAAAACAAACTCATAACAGAAAAATTTTTAAGTTTAGATGGAGTTTTTCTTAATATAAACTTAGTACAAATATTAAAAAATAATAATAATACATAACCAAACTTTGTACAGGCGTATTACATCTGGAGGAAAGTAGAGTTTATTAAAAACTACAAAAAATTTAATTAATTAAAAACCATTTATTAACTTTTTAAAGTGTAACAGCAAGTTAAAAAAAAGAAAAAGAAACGAACTGTTGACATGTAAGATTAAATACACAATAAGAAAATTGTATAAATTAAATTAACTTAAACTATTATGAAAAGATAAAATTTTTTTAAACAAATTAAACTGTTCTACTTTCTAAAGACTAATATAGTTTCTTCAAATAACAAAAAGGACTTATTAATATTACTGAAATAAAAAAGCTTTAAAAAGAATTGTTCTAAAAGATAAAATCCGTTTCTTTTATTGAACAAAATGTAATAAACTTAAAAATTATTACTTCTTTAACACCTTTATCGTCTTATCTTCATTATATGATATTGAAAAATAGGTTAATAATAATGTTAAACTGATTTTATTATGTTTATAAAAACTTTCTTATTTAAAATACATTTTATACTTTGAATACAAAATTCAAAATAGTTTATTATATAAAATTGCATAATGTATTTTATATATATATATATATATATATATATATATATATATATATATGACTGTAATATATGAAGTCATTCAAAAGCAAATAATTTTAAACAAGTAAATTTAAATAAATAAAAAAAAACTGATGTATTAAAATATTATTAATATAAAAAGAAAATGTAGTACATCTAATATTAAAAGTAAAGTTAGTAGAAAATTACTTTCAATGCAATGAAAGATTATCTCATACGAAATGTTTTTTTATTTAAATATTACAATTATTTTATTCTTTTTTACTAGTATTTTATTATGAAAGGATATTTTTTTTAAATAAATAAAACTATAACTTTATTTTATTTATTCATACAGACTGGATAAATAACATAAAAAATTTCAAATAACTCTCAACACTTCTTTTAAGTATTAGATTGTAAGAAAATTATATTTAATAAAACGGAAAATGTATTTCTCTCAGAAAATTAATTAAAAGGAACGATTATATAGTATTTTCTATTTTCTTCAGAAAAATTCTATTAGGGATTACGGCGAAGTAATGGATAACAGTATTTTTGAATCGGCGGTTGTAAGAAAAGCCTCCACTTCAAATTGCCTACCTCACAAATCCCTTGTCTTGTGTTGCTCTTTTGCTCTTATTTATTACGTAAGTACGAGAATCAGTCAAATAGTAAACAAACATTATTACTTTTCTAGATAGTTGCCCTGAAATTTAACACCTTTTTTTCCAAAGTGTATGAATCTTTGGATCGCTTCTTCATCAAAAGTTTGATGATGTGTCACAAGCCAATTGCGTACGAATTCGTTACCTTTGTTATCGCTCTAGAATGGATATCCATCTAGTGCCTCTTTCAATGATTCAAACGAGAAAAAAATCGAAGGGGAATAAGTATGGAACAACAAATAAAATATATATTTAATATATATCCATATTTTACATAATATAATCCATGTTTTTATATATATAAAACGTGGATTTTTTAACGTTTACAAATAAATTTTGTCCAATTTGTCAACCTAATGACGACTGGCATTGTCATGAGGGAGAATTACATCTCTCATTGGCTGAAGATGCCTTTTCTTCTGTAGACGATGATCTGGGAGCTGTAGGCACCTATCATAGCACAACGAACGTGGGGAAAATTGACGTATAATACGGTTTTCTAGCCCCAAAAGACGGTTGCATGCACTTATCCAGCTGACCGACCTGTTGTTACCTTTGCAGGACAAGCTTCTCAATTCCTACACCATTCCATTCGCACATATTTCGACTCGGGGGCTAAATAATTTTTCCATAGACTCATATCTCATCACAAGTGGTTCGATAAAAAAAAAATGTTTTCTTTTCTTTGAAATCGGTTCAGGAACCTTTTATAAATTTCCTTAAGACATGTTTATGATTTTGAGCCAGAAGTCTTGGCACTCACCTCGCACAGACTTTACGGAACGTAAGGTGCTTATAATAATGGCATGCCCACTCCACGACTGATATAAACTTCCGAGGCAATTTCATCAGGCGTAAGGTGCATATTGACCAACAACATCACGGTTCAATTGAATATTATCGTTTTTCACACCATATCATGAATACCTATTGTGACCATTATTTTCTACAGCTTCCTCCATTACATTTGATTGCTGTAGAATTTTCATACCATGCGAATCCTTTATAAAGATGTTTCTGAGGCCATAATGTAATACGCTGCACCCGTCTGGGCTCATCATATGGTATTTCGTGTTATAGGGATATTATAGGGATGTTATAGGGATATAGACGAACCCAGAGTCTTCATTTTTAGGTTGTTGTCGGTGGTTATAGAACAATCTAACGTGAAGCAGTCTCTGTTATAGCTATCATTAAGCCGATAGATATCCTCGCCACGGAACGTACTTTATTTGCAAGAAGGATGGTCTTCTTACTTCTAACGTTTGCGGAAGATTGAATACCAAGATTTTATTATTTTTCAGGCCAAATCGAATAAATCCTCTACTGGTCAATATACGCATGGTATTTTCCCAGATGTGACAGGTTTGCGAGCGATTAGGTGGATTTGAAATATTACCCCCCAATTGAAATATTACACAATCCTTTCCAGACATGGTGCTTATGGGGAAAGATTAGCTAGAGTTAGTCTCTTGGATTCGGGTCTTTGCCGGGTTGTAGGGTTGATAACAATGGGGACCATGTCCTTTATGACTGTCCCCAGTATGAGACTGAGCGTACCAGAGTAGTTATTGAACATGAGATGGAGATTCCTAAATAAGAATAAGTGATTCATAAGATGAGGAGATTGTACTCCTGTCTGGATTTACGGGTTAATTGGAAGACCTGAAGTGAGTGGTTGATAGTCGCTGGCTTCCTCCGTTTTCTTTCATTATGTAGATCGGCTGAAGGAATCTTAAGTAGGATCGGATGCCGAGTGGCTAGGATTTCTGCTTGAACATTTGATTGACTGGAGTTAGCCGTTTTGGCATCGAGTTTTGGTTAGATGTAATTTTAGATGATATGGTTTTTAGTATTGTGAGTTTTGGTGTCGGCGGGGTGGTGTGTGCGCTGGCAGGAGGTGTGGTGGTCCATTACTCCGTGGAATGTGGGCGCGGCCTTGCCGGTGTCGAGGTTATGTAGCATTAGCACTGTCGGAATCGGCAGGGTGGGTCTCTGCTGACGGGAGATGGTGATCTATGCCGCCTTGGGGTGTGGAGACTGCCTTTTTGATGTCGGGCTGGAAAATGTGGCGAGAAGAAAATGTCACACGGGATTTTGAAATGAGAGGTTTGTCTTCGACTTCCTTTGTGAACCAGGTGTCTTTTGTTGTAAAGTGATAAAAGTAGGACTAAATATTGTTTTTGCGATCAACATGTTTTGGGTGGTAAATTTTGGATTGACTTGAGTAATAAATGATGGTCGGAACATTTATAGTCACAAGAGCTTGTGTTAAAAGAGGATTAGGCGTGGTTAAGTTTAGTCTTCCGCGCGGTTAGTTAATTTAGGGGGTGACGTTGTGGGTCGATAGAAACTTACAGCGAAGGCGACGGCTGAGTTAAAACTCACTGAGTAAATGTCTACCAAAGCATTTGCATCAGTGGCATCCCGTCCGAGGCCTGGCTGATTGTAAGGCCTGATTGTAAGATGTAATCAGTTAGAGGGCCTACAGACGACCTCTGGTAAAGCCCATTGTGGCTAGGAACGTCACAAGTGGTGATGTGGCTACCGGAATCGTCACAAGGTGACGATTGTGATTACAAACCCGTAGGGGGAATCTTCCCCCTACGGGTTTGGGATTATATCTGACTGATCCTAGTATTTGCTCTGTACAAATGATCTTTAGTTTCAATTGTTTATTGAAGAAATTAATTGAAATTACGTATTGCACCAAGATAGGAAAACCTTTTCTTTTAGCTATAAGTTGTAGTTGTACAATCTGATATATGTTATTTTTGAATAATCTTTTATAAAGACACAAATTTAATATTATTATTTTTGTTTAGGTTATATTCTATTTTACATGTTTATAGTTTTATTATCAAACACGTAATAAAAAAAAAATTAATTTTTTGCTAAAGTATTTTAAATTTCTTACATATCAAACACCAATAAATATTTTTGACGTTTAGGGTTATTCTAACAAGAAAAGAGAAATAAGAGAATAAATTATTCGGATTAATTTTTTTTTTTTCCCCTCTTTTAACATACAACATACAAATTGCTAGTACTATTATATAAAACTTAAAAATAATTTTCTTTTCTTAGGAAGTTTATTTTATTTTAAAGTACGATTAACATTTTATATACATATCATAATCCCGGTTTTAAGTTTTAATAATCTAAATATGACATGTAAAGCTTATATTAATTGGAATTGTAAAATAAAATTTTATTTCAAAGCGTGTTAAGTTAATTTTATATATTATACACTGTTAAGTGCATTGGATTAAAAACGAAAAAATCTTTATAATAAAAAATGCGTATCGTAAATCGTTATGTTAAAAAGAGTTTAAGAGAATATCAATCAATATAGAAGTAGTACCAGATTTTTTTTTTTTCAAATAAGCTAAAATATATATTTGTTAGTTTATGTTTTCATACATTGAGAACGACTGAATCGATTTTCATAAACAATGTATCATATGTTTTGCCTTAATTTTATCAGTAATTCTAATTACCTTTGTCTAATGGAAAAACTAAATTTATGCTAATTTTTAACATAAATTATGCATAAATGCATATATTTTTTAAATACTTTACCTATAGATTTAGAGTTAAAAATTATTTATACTATAATTCAGTTATATTTTTTTATATTCCTAACAAATTAAATTATTGTTTTACATTTGTAAGTTATTAGAGGTCTTAAATAATTGATGAAAAATTATATTCCGCGTGTTGTAGAAATAAAATTCAATCTAGAAGAGAATATCAATAAAGTTTTGCTATTCTTACGGATACAGTGGTTAAAATTTAATGCTAATTAAACATCTCTCATCATTAATTTAAATTTATTTCTAGTGGGACAGTTATATAAAAGGGTATATTGACAAAGGTTGGAAATTACAGGGCGCTTTTCTTTAAGTTTCCTTTCTTAAATAAAAAAAGATTTGCTGTCATGTAATTAGACTGCAACTTTACTTTGGATTCTCCAAAAACGTTTAACCAATTTATTACAGAAAATGCTGACAAAGTATTGCGTGACTTTCCCAGTTATCAACAATAAAAATTAAAAGAGTTACATAAATATATTTATATTTATTCCAATGAGGATTAAATTTTAAGAAAAACTTTAGAAAAAATGTTCATATATAGGTTAAGTTTAATTAAAAAATTTCCTTAAGTAAAGTTTTTACGAAGTCTACATCCCCTTCAATAAAGAAAAAAATATTCACAAAACCTTTTCCATTTTAGGTCCTGTGTTTGCGAGTATAATTTAAAAAAATTGTAGACATTTCTTGATAGCTCTATTATATATGCAGGTAAATTTTCAAAAAAAGTTTTGACCGAATGTAGTTAGAGAAAAAGCACAAAAGAATATATTTCAACTTTAGGAAGTGGTTCTTTATAAAATCAATGCCCTACATATGAAAATATTTGAGCCAAATTTAAAGAAAATTGGAATGGTCAATTCAGAGATATAAGGTCAAAAGTAGTGCAAAACGTTTACATATACATACATTTTTTTTTGTCTATATGAACAAGTTGGACCCTAAAACATACAGATTTGCAAAAAAATTCTCAATACCCCATCCTTTACATGATCACTGTACTTTCTCATTTAATACATCTATTCTAGCTATATTCACCGAGAAATTAAAAAAGTAGTTTTTAATTGTAATTTTTCAAAAATGCAATCATCAATAATTTGTGAAGTATTTGGCTCGGTTATTTTCTGTGCCTTATGAAATTTTTTACACCTAAGCAAAATTTTATAATAACAACCATGTATAGCCGGTCTCTTGGCGCGGGTGGTAGTATCTTGGTCTTTCATCCGTAAGTCCAGAGTTTAAATTCCAGTCAGGCATGCCATTTTCACACGCTGCAAAAAATTGTAATTTCATCTCATCCTCTGAGGCAATACATAACTTGGTACCAGAAGCCAAAATAGAAGTATAGCCTTAGTATTTTATACTATTCTGATCTGCATTGTTTACAAAGATAACCTAAGTAAAAAGAATAACCATCAAATAAATGAAAGAAAATTCATACAATTCTTAAAACGTAGTTTATTGATTTGTGTTCAAAACGATTATTAAATGATTTATAAATAATTTTAAATAAGGAAACTTTTTTTATGTTTTTAGTACATCAAAATAATTTCAGCATTCCAATGTAAGAAATTCAAAGTTACGTGGTTTAAAAAAACTACTATTTCTGTTCCCAAAATTGATAATAGAATATTTAAAACGTTAGTTTAGCGTATTCATTATAGTAAATTTAAAACCTAGCTTCATCTTTTAGCATACATGACAATATGGATCAAACAGACTCAGAACAAAGCACAGGCTAATCTTATGATATGTTTCATAAGGTAAAATAATTTTTTTTTTTTTTTTTTTTTTTTTTATAACAATAACGTTTTTTTTTGTTTTTTGTTTTTTTAATTTTATAAAAGTTTTAGTGTAAAATTTAGTTTAGAATTTACGTCTTTTATAGGATAAGATAAAAAAAAAAAAAACATTTATTTAAGATCATGAATATATAATCAATATAAAGATCTTTAAAAATATTAAATTGGTTGTAATACGTGTATAACAAACTAAGGTTGTTTTCCTTTACTCATTTTAATATTATTTCTAAAATATGTAAAATATTTAAAGCAAACATTGAATAAGAAATAACTTATACAAAAAATAAACTGCTTAAATTTTAAGCAAATAAATATATAAGAACGCTACATAAAGAAACTAAATTATATATATTTATATATTTTTTATTTATTTAAAATAGAATATTACTGCGTCTATTTTAGTATTTATTTATCTTAATAAGTTTAGTGTGTATTTCACTTAGTTTACTCTTTTGCACTAAATTTATATCCTTATATTAAATGAAAATTTCTAACAAAAAGCATAGCTTAATAAATATTTAGTTAACAAAAGTGTAGACTGTTATTAAGTTAAACTACACAATCTCAGTTTATGTTATAAAATTACATTAACATTGTAATTTTATTTACTAAAGCCTAACTTTAAATAAATTCAAACTAATAATTAAATTTTAACAGAATATATTAATTAAAACATACTAAAATTAAACACACACATATAAATAATGAACAAAATTTAATTAAAAACTTTCATTAACGATTCTATTGTCTAAAAAAAAGTTAGATTTCACAGTTGTAGAATAATTCAGTGATTATATTTAACAAAATATTTTGTATTTTTTTTACTTTCCTGACCTCATAGTTCTAGATCTAATCTGCAAGAAGGAAAGTGTGGTAATCAGGTAAAAAATGGAATATGGATTTTTTTGCATTTCTCTACGTATCATGACTCCGGGACCGCAAAAAAAGAAAAAAGTGGGAGATAATCTTCATACGTATGTATGTACATGTGTTGGTGTGTTTAAAGTTTAATAACCTTTGACTACATCAACTGATTTTAATGAAATTTTGTATTGATCCTCGTGTATACTAGGCGATTTGTTAAAATTTAGGACTCAATATCTCCAGGGGTGGTGTAAATAAGTTTCTTTGCGGACAATTTCTCAAAATTTTACAAACCTAACCCGACTGTATATAAAGCTTAGTACATGTGTGTATGTTTATCTTACAATTTAAAATAAAAAAAATTACCACAATATTTCCTTCTTCCCCAAAAATCGAAAAAAAGCTATACTTTTATTTATTTCATATTTTCAACCGAATTTTTATTACGTCTTCCTATGCATAAAAGTAGTACACGAGATCCAAAGAAATACAGTGGGGCAATAATAGTGTAGTAGAGGAACCGACTAATGTTTAAAAATATTGATTTTTTTTAATTTTTTAAAACTAAATATGGTTTATTTTCTGTATATAAGAATAAATAACCGATGTCAGTAAGGTATTACTATATTATTGTC
The DNA here is from genome assembly GCA_010016005.3 of Zanna intricata. Taxonomy (NCBI): domain Eukaryota; kingdom Metazoa; phylum Arthropoda; class Insecta; order Hemiptera; family Fulgoridae; genus Zanna; species Zanna intricata. The sequence goes on along the minus strand of JAAAKQ030183023.1, from coordinate 17,148 downwards.
AGATTTATTAACAAATAATTTACTAGTTGTTATCAGAAAGTACAAAAAAGTTACTGCCAATTTTAATTATATTCTATGTTTTAAACAACATGAAAATATCAATTATTTAGCAGTTTTAGTGATATTTAATTTATTCAAAACATAAAAAATTTTTAAAAAAAAATTTTTCTCCTCAACTTATCATTATCTTAAAGTTCACAACAACAAAACTCTTAAAAATAAACTTGGCATTTTAATAAAATAAAAATTAACATTAAACAATATCATTTACATTAACAGAATTTAAAGGAAGAATGAAAATTTTGAAAAGAAAATTTTAAAAGAAAAATTGTTAAAAATACAAGAATTTTCAAACCGTTAATGAAGAAAATCTCTTCTGTATCTTTTTTATAATATATTAATAAAAATTTGGTTTATTTACTTGACATCTGTTTATTTGAATCTTTTAAATAAATAGTTTAGATTAAAAACTTTGGGTATAATTATAAAGAGAAGTTTTGACTAGAAAATTTCTATGGATTTAAATTTTTTCCTCCATCCAATATCTGAAGGCCATTTATGACCTTTAGGACCATATCTTATAAAACTTTGATATGTCCTTCAGGACTATATCTTTAAAACCTAGTTTAAAAGATGTGGGTTACATCTTTTAATTCTTTTTTACTTCCGATGGATGGACCTGTTGAAAACAACAGGAATAGCACACCAAGATCACCAGTGGTCATCAACTCATTATTACCTGAAAAGTATTTAATTCATAATTTACCTGAATCTCCCGCCATCTCTGGCTGAAAATCCCGACACTTTCTTGTCCGTCAGTAATTTATAATTTCAATAATATTTTTCGTCAGCTTTTTTTATACAAATAAGTACTGTGTGCCAATTTGTACTGTTGTTCTAGAGATTGAACAATATGGCTGTGCCTTGTTATAGGTAAGAAGAGATAAGACAGAGGGTGGGCGTTATACGCATGATCTCTTTCTAAATTTTTCTAGTTTGAGCTAAGCCTCTTGAGTACACACTAATAAATACGTGACCTAATTTCTTTCCAGCCGTGGCGCTTTCAGAGACAGACTGCAGAAATTCGGCCTGGTTGATTCTGGGATGTTTCCTCAGTATGGACAACTGGATAACGCTTACCATGTCCTATATGAACGCTCAAAGTATGAGTTGACTCCCACCTAGACCATTAGTCGGCTTGATCTTCACGAATCGGCTTTCGATCTTTGTGTAATTTGGAGAGGCCGGGCAATTGTGGAGAATTTCATAGTCTGTTTAGCAAAAAAAAAGAGTTGCTGAGGGGATATAGAGCCCCACTTGGATTTTGCTCTTAATTTAACTTTTTTTATTGTTCTGTTTTTAGTTATGTTTTGTTTTGATTTTGTATTAGTGTTGTTGTGATGTTCGTGTTTTTGTTTTACGTTGTGTGTTGAACTATTTGGGCCCTATCTATTGGGTTAGCTATTTGAGTAGATAGCTCAGTTCCTTCCATTTCGTTATGGTTTAGTCCAGTCAGTCTTGTTTAAGACTTCTCGGTAGATAGTATTATACTGATGGGAATGTCGCTTGTGGCATTTTCCTCTCCACCGGAGGGGGTAGAAGCTGTTATTTTCCCTATGGTGTCAGAATGTGTGTGAATTAGTTTTATCGACCCATTTGTTTGAAAAAAGTGAACAAGGCAACGAACTATTGATTTTGGACAAAGAGGAATTTACTTTTATAAACGGGTTAAAGCAATAATTAATAATAAAAGAAGAACTGGTTGAACGATGTATCTTATTAACTCTTTTTTGAACCTTCTTAATTATCTTATATGTTATTTTTGATTTGATAATTAAACAACCTCCAGACGAAAGATAAATCGATATTCAGATTACGTGGCTGATACATACATATTGGAAAATTCAAATTTTTCACCAAAGATATGGGTCAGTTCCACAATCTATAATAAACAATTAATTGTTACTAATCGTTTAACTTACGGTTTAAAGAAAACTTTTTCAAAGCCCATCCATTTTTAAATAATTTTGTTAATCCTTTCTTAAAATTTCTAACATATCTATCAAATTTAAAAGTGTATATGAATATTAAATTCAAAAGGAATCTGTTGGCCTTAACGATTCTATAAACAGATATGAGACAGCTTCTAAAAGAAAAAAAATATTGTCATGAAATGAGCAGAGTGCATAGTATTCAAAATGTAAAGGTATGACTTAAATTTGAATCTTAAGTTTTATAATTAAAATCGAATCGTTTTATTTTATCTATCTTTATTCTTATTTATAATTAGTATCTTTTCATTACAACATTATGAACATCAGTATTTATTTTAATTTCACTCAAGTATACAGTGTACGCAATTCTTCTATTACATAATGTCCTAATCTAGGGTTACATCTTCTTGTTGTCATCTTGGGTTCTTGTTATTAGTTTTTTGACTTGATTTTCCTTTTGATTGGAAAACTTTCAGAAGTGGAAAGAAAAGTCTAGAAGAAACGATGAATGAATTATTTCTTCAAGATTTCTTTCTAGAAATCACCGAACGTGCAGACAATTGAAATCATTACGATTAAACAAATAAAAGGGTGGGTCAGGTACCGGTACTATAGATCAGGCACTAGGCCCAGAGATATAAATATTGCTGAGGACCACGAGGACACTTCAGCACAGTATGTGATAAACATTAGTATGATTTGTGATAAATGCGATCACAGTGTGCAAGAGCATTCCGAGTGAGTGTGCTGTAACAAAAAAGCGAAGAATGCACCACGAGTATTTCCATTTTTGGACAGTGCTTTAGTACTGAAAGCTGTTCGGTGATTTTTTGTGAACAATGGTCAAATATACATTATTCATTTATAAAGTATAGATTAGTTCGTTTTGTAAAAATTGAACGTAAAATTTTGTTACAAAAAGTGAGTTGTTCGTTTTTCGATTGTTATCTTACTGTTAAGTATTTTTATTTATTTTTATTTTTGACTTGATAATATCGCCACATAAGCTTGAAGCTTGGACATGGAATATGGTAGGAAAATGGAATTTTGTAGTGTATTAATAATGCTATGCCTGATCGGAATTCGAAACCGGGTCTTCCAGATGAAGACCGAAACGCTACCACTCCACCACGAAGATCAGGAGAGCTATGGTTTCTTTTAGCTGTTTTAAGATGTATAGTAGATCAGAATTGTATTTTGTTATTTATAATTGAGTTATTTTGTACGTTATGTTACTTAAAAGTAATAAATTGTATACGAAATTTTTACATTTGCTGCTATGTCTCAATATCCTTGTCGAATAGCTAACAGGCAACAATACCCAAACCCTTTGTGGCCACCATTATTAGAAGCGTGTTGTGTAGAAACAGCTTTTGTTGCAAATGAATGGGTATAAAGATTAAAGTTGTACTAAAATAAAACAAATTAAAATTACATCTACTAAAAGGTTTATTTAACAGTTTTGAACATCATTTTATAAAATTAAAAATCAGAATTATTTGTAATAACAAACACTTGTAGTACTTTGGGGGGGAGTGGATTTGTAATACACTTTTAAATAAATCTGTCAATATTTAAATGCTGTATAAATGATATAGAGTAAAAATAAATTGTGTAGCGTAAAATTTACATGAAATGGCTGGCATTATTTAATATTCACGAAAAACGTGAATATTAATTTTTTTTAAATTACACAAGTAAATGAGTATGGCTCTACAAAATAAGTATGGTATTAAAGTACATGTGGATCTCTTTATTTTGATATTCAAATAATTACATCATTTGAATCGTGTTCTGATTATAGGGAATAAAATCTTAAAATATTTGAAAATGGGACAGATTTTTTTTTTTGCTGATTTCTTATTTTATTATTGTTATATATCTCTATTTTATAAATATGATAACTTTCTACTGACCCATTCTCACTTTGCCATTTTCCTAAAAGCTACTGAGATAAATTTTGTGTGTATGTACTTACAAGTTTTCAATGTATAGTTCCATTGTTCCATTGTATACGAAAATATAGTTTGTACACAACTCCTAAGAGTTAAATTAAAAGGATCTTGAAATGAGTTGACGAATCGGGAACGACTATAAACTTTAAACCTGTTTAATGATATTTCCGTAGAAAGTATACCTTACTCAAAAAATGGATTTTCTTTATCTATTCATCTCGAAGGAGTTGAAAAATCCTGCAAGCCTATTCCCTAAAACCAGGATATGTCCTCCCATATTAGACGTAACATAAAAATCTGTTAGGAATACTTTTATTAATGATAATCAAAGTAACAATTATTTTAATTTTATAATCTTTAAAACTATTTCTAAGTTGATTAAAAAGATTTAAAATTATGCTTTATACATTTTATAAATTACTTCAACTTGTTTTCATGAAAGCTTGAAATTCAATAGAAATTTAAAAAGAAAAAACCTACTGTAATAAAGATTGCGATTTTCAGTTAAACTACCTCAAAAATAGCAAAGCTGGATTATAAACACTCCATATGATAAAGGATCGAGTTATGATAGAACTTATAAATCTTCCTTGAAAGAACTTCGAAAATGTTATGAAAAAAACAAGTTAGAGGTAAATTTAAGTTCACTTGTATGGGAAAGCATTAGAAACACGTATCCTGACTACTTAAGTATTACTAACTTGTTATTTAAAACTTAAAATTTGGAAAACCTACAAAATTCCATGAAACCGTATTTCACCTTTTCTTTTTAGATAAAACTTAATACTGGAATTAGTACTTCCTTTTATTAAAATAAAATTATTAATATTTTATATTCCATTTTATTCACAGGTTGAGTTGACAATATTATTTGCACACTGATTAAAAATTACGAAAAGCTTTCTAAGAGCAAAATATGTAAATGAGCTTAAAAAAAGTAATGTATATATATATATTTTTTTTTCCTGTTTTTCCAAAATTCTAGTAGTAAATCAAAAATATTTTTTTAAATTTATTGATGGCCTTCTCTTTCACCTTGGAGCCGTCCCATTCTCAATGAAGAAACCTACTGCAAGAGGTAAGTGGGATGATCCAACTCCGAGAAGAAGTGCGATAGAGTAGTAATGAAATAAGTTTAATTACGTTTAGTACGAGGTAAGTTTAGTAACATATTTGTCGCACTTACCTTACGGAATTGGTGTTAGGAGAATACTAATAAAGCGATCACAGAAGAAATAGATAGATAAAACCTAACATCTAGTGCCTAACAACTTAATATTTAACTTACATAATACTAACACGTAATAAGAAACAAACACACGCTCCATTAATACATAATGCAGTATAAAATAAATAATTCCACATATAACTTTAAAATTAAACAGCTAATTCAAATAAAAATCTAACATAAATAGTTATATATATGAATCTCTAAAATTAAAAGTATTTAACTGATAAATAAATTTAAAATCATTATAATAATGTGCTAAAAGTAATATTTTTAGTAGAGTAATTATAGTATAGTTCGTTAAAAATTAAATATTTCAAATTACATTTATACTTATTTTAAAATATTGATTTATTCAAAAATAACAGAACAAAGATTTAATTAAATAAAATGACTGTTTTAAAATAACAGTAATTTATAAATATCATTATTATTTTAAAAAGTTGTATGATATTTAAAAATGAACTCAACTTTAATAAAACTACTTTAAATAAATAAAATTCATATATATTAAGACTTTTCAGATAAAAATCCTCGCAAATTAATTTTAATCCAAAAAAAAAATTACATACATTTTCACACTACCACTTATCTAACAGGAGCGTATCATTAGCGCCTCTACCATCCATCCAGAAGTTTCTGGGTTCAAATCCTATCTGAATTAGCATTAATTTAAAAAAAAATAATCTGTTTTAATATGCAATTCTATTTGGATTTAATTATATGCAGTAAGTTTTAATTAGTTAAAATCTAATCAGGAGAAAAAGCACAAGGTAATATTGCAAACGCAAAAAATTTCGATTTTCAGATTTCAACAGAAACAATCATTTTGACCATCCCTGAATTGAATTTGACTAGTTTCGGAGTGACGTCAGTACGCATTACATATCTGGCATAGCTCAAAAATGATCAGCCGTAGAATTTTCAAGTTTTGGATTTAGGACTGTTGTAACATCTAGTTGTACACCTCCCCTTTTTATTTCAATCGACTCAACAAAAGTGTCAAAAAAGTAAAAAAAAATTGGATTTTTGGACTTATTCTTAACTGCAATAATAAGCCCTCCAACGATTTCAAATGATATATAATAAGTGGAGCTTATTTTCATTGGTTTCAGAATTATAGCCAAAGCCAAATGAAATTTTAATTAATGAAATATTTGGATCTTATAAGGAGAGGCCACATCTGTTCAAATCAGACTTCAGCTCCTTTTTTTTAAATCTTCTTTTAATTTAAAAATATTTATTTATTAATAATTATTAAACTGTGATTGAAACAAATATTTACGATAAATAATAATTCAATAACGTCAATAAAAAAATAAAATAAAAAATATCAGAAATTATTAATGAAATAAAATTTTATGTACTTTTCATATAAAAACAAAAAATAAATATGTAAAAATAAATATGTATGAAAGAACATCAAAATAAATAAAGTAAGGACCCTTCTTTCAGAGTTGACCTCCCTATAGGTTGGTGAAGTTGTTAGCACTAAAATATCTTTAAGCCCTAGGAAACCCTGCCAATGAGAATTAAACCTATGCGCAGCTCCCTTATCAAGTAGGTCTGTGCTACGCAAAAAAGGGATGCATTTTAGTGTGACCAATAGTTTGAAACAAAAAACAAAAACATGTGCTTATAGCACGAAAAATAATGTAATTAAATGCTTGCAGTCCCATTGAACGAACCACATAGACATTTAGCCCAAAATTTGGAAAAATTTTAAGTTACTCGCATAATTTAAAATTTACTAAATAAAATTAATGGTCAGTATATCTAAGAACACTATCCACCGAAGCTCTAAGGTAAATCATCGATATTATTTTATAAATGTTTGGCGATGTTATCCCAAATTTACTGAGATGGTGTAATTGGTATTGATCCCCAAGAACCAAACACAAGCGGAACAAGAGAAACCTTTCTTGCATAGTCGAAAACTCTAGCAAATTCTTCTCTGAGTAGTATACTTTGCTATCTTTTCAATAGCTGCTTCTTCTAACGCTTTACCTTGCTCATATATCACAGTGACATCAACTATATGAAGACCAGACTCATTTTTAATAACGAAATCTAGCCTTAAAAAAATTGATGCTTCAGGATCGCTATCATGCGCAGTCCCCACTACACATGAAAGCAACTGTCCTGACGATTGTGTACAAGGCCTAGTTAAAGGAACTGAAACCATTCAACACCATCAGAAATAGTCACACTCCCATGCGAACCATCCTGATGAGTTGTGGGAGGAGTTATAGTCTGCCCTCTCTCTTGACTGTAGATGTTAACAGAATTAACGTTAGAACCGGATAAACACCCCGCTGTCCCAATGAAAGTCTGTTCCACTGCAATAACGGTGTTATTTTGAGCTTTAATATTACTGACGATGAAATTTTTAACATATTTATTTCTGTTAGAGAAGCACTTTCCTGTAACATGTCCTGGACCATCAGATTTTTTAAATTTAACAATACTTCCGGGCGGTAAAGCCCGTACACACGTAACTCTAGTCCCAAAAGTATCAGTTCGAAGTTTTAAAGCATTTATAAATCTGGAATCCGTTAACAGACCATCTTCATAAAACCAACAATTACCAATTCGATTATTCTTAAAATGATTTATACCTCGTTCCATCACAGAACAGTGTTCCAATGATTTAAAATCCTCAAGCTTAAATTTTGTCTTCAGTTGATCAATTTCACCAACTAAAGGTGGCCAACTAATATTATGCTTAGCGAGCTCCATTTTAAGCTTATATGCCAAAGAGCTGTTACTAATGTAATATTAGACGAAAGGATGTTGATTGTTAATAAGTTTAGATTTATCCTTCCATCCTGAGATCTTAATAACATTGCGCAATCTAGGTAAACCTAGGCCACCATCTAACTTACAGGTATAAAATAACCCATCAGGAATTGAATGATGTAAATGTAAAATTTGCTTTATGATTAATCTAAGCTTTTCATCCACAGATTTTAAAGATTTTATAAAAGATTGAGATACAATCAATTGATATAAAAAACTTTGGAAAAATATATTTAAAAATTAGGTTAAGTTTCTGCCTGGGTTTAAGAGTCAAACCCTGAGTGGAAATATCACCTTGTAAGAGTTTATCCAACTGCTGCTCGGGAATAAAACCTTTCTTCAAAGAAAAATCTACTCCTAGATATTTAAATTTCTCATCAATACTCAGGGACTGAACCCTCAGCCCATTCAGAAAGAACAATTTAGAATCAATTACAACATAATATTTACTTTTATGTTTAATAAAACCATGAAAACATTTATTAAAATCTAAGTTTAAACCAACTTTATGACAAAAATCCTCAGCAGCACTCAACTAAAATTAGTTTTATTAGAATTATTAGAAAATTTGTTGGTAAACTTTAATAATATATCATCAATCATATCCACAACACATTCACCTGCAGTAAATCTATCCAATATTACATTTAA
>JAAAKQ030183012.1:0-12227 GCA_010016005.3 Zanna intricata | reverse complement strand
CAGGAGAAACAGCAATCAGCTCTCCGTTTAGAAATACTTGTGGAATGGACGGGTCCCGGAGCCGAGAAAAGACTACATATTTAGTTTTCTCGGGAGAAAAGGTGAAGCCGGTAACCTTAACCAAGCTTCGATACGAGATATTGTGTTTTGTAGTAATCTCTCGGCTGTGTCTGTTGAACGGGACGTAATATATACAGCAAAATCATCAACAAATAACGAACATGAAACAGGTACCTGTACATATTTAGTAATATTGTTGATGGCTATGGAAAATAAGGTAGCACTTAAAACACTTTCTTGAGGGACTCCATTCTCCAAGACGACACCCGGTAGAGTATCTCCAACCCGAACCCGAAACGTTCGATCATTCAAGAAACCCTTAATAAAAGCAAGTATAAGCCCTTGATTACCCATTCTTTAAGGTTATTGAGAATACCGCGCCGCCAGGCTGTCAAACGCTTTTCTAATATCAAAAAAGACAGCTGTGAGGCGCTGGCGGAGTAGGAAAGCGTTTTGGACAGATGATATCAATATCACTAAGACTATCAATATCACCAATAACACCAAGTGGTCCTTCCCGGAAACCATACTGTTCTGGAGATAGAAGGCCAGATTATCTGTTTCTCCAGATACCATGTAAGTCTGCGGTTCACTATTCTCTCCATTAGTTTACATAATACGCTTGTTAAGGAAATAGGGCGGTAGTTTACAGGTCTTGCTTTACCTTTGCCAGGTTTGGGTACTGGTATGACAATGGGTTCTGACCAGGCCGAAGGGAAAACTTGGGAGGAAAATAAATTATAATAGATACTCAACAGGCGTTGTAGTGCCGAATTAGGAAGATGTGAGAGCATGCTCAAACAAATTTTATCAGTTCCAGGGGAGGTGTCACGTGAGTTCTTAAGTGCGTGTGACAACTCACTGAATGAAAAAAGGGTGTTTAATCCACCTACCGAATCACCAAGGTTAAAAGATAATAAATCCGTTTGTAATTTGTGTCTCTGAAATTCCTCACTGTATGCTGAGGTGAGGGATGCCGACTGGAAACAATCTGTTAAGTTATTTGCCACTGCCGAGGCTGTTGTTATGAGTTCACCTTCATGAATGAGCCCGAGAATGGATTGTGTTGAAATCCGCAGATTGTACGGATCTTTTTCCACACAGTAGACGTGGGAGTAGTACGTGTGATGGTGTCCACGTATTTCCTTCATGACTTCCTCCTAGAGTCTAAGAATACCCAACGACATTCCGCTCTAGCATTGCGGTATAATTCGAGACGTTCACACGTTGGCCTGCGGTTAAATTTCCGTAGTGCCTGTCGTCGTTTTCTAATGGCGTGTTGGCAGTCATCATTCCACCACGGAACGGAAGGACCTCTAGGATTTCCTGATGTTAATGGAATATGTTTATTTGCATTCTCTAGTATCAGAGACGTAAAGGAGGATAGTTCATCAAGGGCGTCTGCACAATCATCATACTGTGGTGGAAAGGCAATATGGTAACCATTCCAATCTGCCTTTACGACAATCCATCTTCGTGGTCTTTTATTCACCGAACGTTCGACCTCAAAGCTTATAATAATTGGCCTGTGGTCGCTACCAAATACGTCGTCACAAGCCGACCAATTAAGCCGAGGGAACAAATCCGGTGAGCAGAAGGAAAGATCGATGTTTGAGTGTTCCAGTCGATGAGGACATGAATGTGTATGATCCATCATTCAGTAAACAAAGGTCCAAGTGTTGTCTCACTCGATTTATCATATTTTCTCGAGTGGAGCACAGATTTGAGCCCCAGGAAATATGGTGAGCATTGAAGTCTCCTACTATTAACGCCGGCGATGGTATTTGGGCGAGGAGATTCGAAATTTCTAGAGCACTGAACTCAGAGTTCGGTGAAAGATACAGACTGCAAATATTCAATTTAAACGGGATGATGGTTTTAACAGCAATAGCAGGAATAGGTGTAGCCAGTGGTATTTACTAGCTTTGATCTCATTTCGGATGAAAATGGCGACACCACCACTCTCTCTACTATCTAACGCGCAATCGTATCTGTCACTAATGTAATCTCTGAATGTAACCACATCTTTTGCTAATAGATGTATTTCTTGAAAGCACATGATTAACGATTCTTGTGCGCGCATCAGTACTCTAACATCTTCAATGCGGGACCGAAGACCTCTAACATTCCACTGAATGATGCTCATAAATAAAAAGTAATTTAATTAAGGAATAAAAATAAATATATGTATGATTTAGTTATAGGTCATCCGGTATTTTTTCTTCGAATTTTTGATTTTGAGGAAATCAGATGCCCTGGGATCGGACGGTTCCTCTACCATATCCTCCAGCATACGTGGTGTTGGAGGAGGAGAATTTGGTAACTGGGACGATGTGGATTACGTCCCAGGGGAGGTTGTTGTATGGGCTCCCTTAAGACGGAGCTTATTGGGTGGCTTATCACCTGATATATTTACTCCTCTCGTGTAGGCAAAGCTTTGGAAATAGGAGATTTGAGAGGGATCTCACTGTTGGGTTCACTTACTGCTTACTAAAGAAACACATCTTTTTGCAATAGATGTGTTTCTTGGAAACACATGATTAATGGATGATATGCGCGCATCAATACTCTAACATCTTCAATACGGGACCGAAGACCTCTAACATTCCACTGAATGATGTTCATAAATAATATGTAGTTAAATGACGGAATAAAGATAAGTATATGAAAGAGTTAGTTATAGGTGATCCGGTTTTTCTTTTTTGAGTTTTTGATTTTTAGAAAACATGATGTCCGGGGATCGGGCGGTTCCTCAACCATACCCTCCAGCATACGTGGTGTTGAAGGAGGAGATTTTGATGACTGGAAAAATGTGGATGACATCCCAGTAGAGGTTGTTGTATGGGTTCTCTTCTCAGGGAACTTATTTGGTGGCTTACCATCTGATGTATTAACTACTGTCCGTGTAGTCAGGGTTTTGACAACAGGAGTTTTGAGAGGAATCCCACTGTTGGATTCAGTAACTGCAACTAGACGCTTGTTTTTCGCCTTGGTCAGCTCTGATATAGTGACTGTGAGAGAGGCTTCTTGATCGGATAAGATCTGTACAAGTTTTTTCAATTTGTTGCAGGATCCGCACTGCTGACTATCTTGGTTTGCAGGAGTTTGCTTTAATGTAGCGGCGGCGAAGGACACATCTGGTTTAACTAGGTTCCTCAATTTAATGGTCTTGTTATACACCCTGCGTGCCGCCGGAAAGGAAAGCTTCTGCTTGGTAGCGATTTTGAGGATTGCCTTCTCTTCTTTGAAGGTGGGCAATCTCGTGAGCGTGCTGTATAGGACACTCCACAGTTCGCGCATTTTTCGTCTTGTAGGCAGTGATTTTCGGGCAACATATTGTAGTTTGCCCATATCCTTGGCATCTGAAACAACGCCGTGGGTTAGGCATGAATGGTCTTACTCGTACCGATAGGTAACCCACTTTAATCTTCTCTGATGGCATCGGAAGATTAAATGTTAATATAAGAGAAAGCGTTGGTTCTTCTGTCTCGATTTGTCGTTTCATTATTCGTTTAACTTCTACAACATCTTGCGTTCGAGGCTCGTCAGCTATTTCTGTAACGTCCATCTCTATAAGGTCTCTACAAAAAATCACTCCACGGCTTGTATTGAGCGTTTTATGGCATTCCGCACTTATGTTTATATTGCCAATATTACGGAGATGTAAGATGGATCGACTCTCTTCATCATTAAATGTTTCAATTAGAATCGATCCGTCTCGCCACTTGTTAATGTTTTTCGGGGAGCCACTGAGCGTGTAATGACCTTATTAATCAGAAAAGGCGAGACCTTATGAAGAGAGCCATCTTCCTGACTGTTGCGAAGTACCACAAATCTGACGTTTTTATACTTCATATTTAATCTGTCACTGCTATAATTTTCACCATAATTCCCATTTTCTTTTTCCTCGTCCGACAATGCCGAGCGAGGCCTTTTCACGAAACTGATATTATTGGTAATTTTTTCAGATGGACCACCAACCATTATAGAAATTTAATGTTGATTTGAAATCTTGGTCCCACGAGTACCGGCGATATAACGGACCACTCCAGCAGAGCGCACGCGTACTGGAGCTAGGGCTAATTACTCTGGGTTCGCCCCGGTGCCCAGAGGACATCGTTCGAGACTCACTACCTAGAGCCATTCTCCCATCGGCACTATAGTTCCCACCTTCGGTTACGATTGCGATTCGTAAGGTGTCGCAACATCACTGAGTGTATGTGTAAGAAGAGTTAGTGTAGAATGTTGTTGTGTAGTTGTGGAATTGTATTTGTTTTAAATTGTGTAGTGTTCTTGGTGTAGAGTATGTGTATAGTGTAAAGTGTTCTTCAGCTCAATGTGTAGTGGGAATAAAAACTGCAGAGGCTATGGCTGTGGTGACGCCAACCCCCAAAGTCTTAAAGAATAAGACTCCTCGTCGGGGTGAGTGTATGTGTAAGAAGAGATAATGTAGAGTGTTGTTGTGTAATTGTGAGCTTTTATATGTTGTAAATTGTGTAGTGTTCTCGGTGTAGAGTAGGTGTATAGAATAAAGTATTCTGCAGCTCAGTGTGTAGTGAAAAGAAAAGCTGCAGATGCTAGGGCCGTGAGGACGCCAAGCCCAAAAGTCTTAAAGAATAAGACTCCCCGTCGGGGAGCTAGCTATTGGTGGGAGTGCCGCCTGTGTACGCGTGTACGTATACTGCACTCCCGCTGAGATCTGAGTTGGTCGCGCGTTGTATCCGCCGATTTTATGTTAGGCATGTGGTAACAATATATATGAATGTCCGTATGTTTGTACATACGTCTCGATGTGCTTGCTTAAGTTTAAAAATCACTGGTTGAATCTGATTAAGTCTTTTATTAATGCATTCTTTGAACTTAAAGGATGGTTTTCACTATAACTTTATCTAGATAACTACAGCATTAGGTAAAAAGGAAAGCTTTAATAGGCAGGATGAAGTATTTTATACGCTTTTCTTTATTAATAATTTTTTCCCCTGACTACATGATGTTCTGTAATATAGAGCTAGTTTCCGAATATGTACACAAAAAATACTGAATTTTATTTTGATATGTCAACCACTCAATTCGATTAATCGGTTAATAAAGAAATTTGCTACAGCACGATTTTTTGAGTAGATAGGCGATGTAATTAGTCTTAGCGAACGCTATTCTTTGCGTGGTGTGTGTAGTGTAATTTAAATCTACTAACACGTTATCCTCGCGTTTTATACTAAACTAAGACGAATGGGCTTTATTCAGTGGCTTCGTTGATTTCAATTCGTGATGATGATCTCAATTTAAGCCTTTTTCATTATTTATGTCTTTTTATTATTTACGAACGAATTTATCTATTTTGACGGTACTTCAATTAATTTGTTTTAACTAGACTTACCGATTTTCACAGAGAAATATATACATGTGAGCCACCCTTTCTTGAGAAATAAAATTTTCATATTTACTCGCTCAGGATGAACTTAAAAAATATATAAACATGAAAAAATATTAAACTCGTTTCCCCTTTGGTAATGTTTTTTTTTTTAATTTACAAGATTAGAACACATTTTAACAAAATGTTTCAAGCGATGAAAATTAAAATTAAAAAGAGTAGAACTGTTTACGATTCTGAAATTTCAAACGGGGGTTTGTTCCTGTAATTTACAGGTACAGCCTTTTTTTATTCAAAAGTTAGGGATGAATTCTGTTAAAACATTCAGTTAAAAAATTCGAGTAATAACTTTTGCAAAAGATGTTCGTCCAAAATATTTTTACATAGATATATAGACACACCGGTTTGGTTCTAATCACACGATTTTGAGCTCCAAAACTAAATTAATGTGTTTGGCGCAAATAAAGCAGTCAAACTTTCGGATGAACTGTATTATACATGAGGTAGAATTAATTGAATTGAATTTTGTAATAATCGTATAGTGTAAGAACAGGCGAAAAAATATTTAAGCTAAATATTTTATTAAAATATTTAAATTATTATAAATATTTAATAGGTTTTATTAAATATTTATTTATAAAAGTCTTAATCAGATAGATCGTATAAACAAACTAAAGACCGAGGGTCGGCTAAGGCTTAAGGAATTTTTTTCTTGGTTTTTATTTTTCAAAGTCTGTTCTGAAATTGAGTTAAATTCTTGCGCAGCTGGTACTTACGAAAGTAATATTAAGCCGCTAAGCGTCATACAAAAAAAATGATTCGTTCAATAACTAATAAGCAGCGATTAGAATGTACTTTTCCTTTATTTTATGAATTTACTATAAGGCGGTTATTTATATATTTACTAGCATCCCCCCCACTGACTTCGCCTGCGTTATATAAGAATTTACTTAAAAATTGCAAACGGTTTTTTTAGTAATTATAAGCAGGCTATTGTACTCAGAGTTATTGCTGTTCACAATTTACCGAATAAAATTAAACGTTTAGATAAAGAATAAAATGTTTAATGAAGTTGTTGAAAAATTACTGTACGTTGTCCCCGGTAGTACAAAGTACAGGAGTTTCATCGTTACATTTTTGGCATCATAGCAGTATTTTTAGTCGTCTTGCCAATTCGAAAGTCTTTTGGATCCGGATAATCGACTTCAGGATGATAATCGAAAGTCGAATTTAGATCTAACATATTTCTCGTAGGTTGAACACGATTTTGAACCGAGCATATACGTCGTTGTTTAAGTCTTTGAGAACTAAATTTATTAAAGGCATAATAACTTTCTGAAGAAGTCTATGACGATATCGAAATTCAGTATTCCTCAAACTGTCAAAACTTTGTTAAATATGTAAATATTCGTAGTTTCCTTTAATGTCAAGCCGATATCGACAAAGACAACGATCGAAATGAACAATATCTATCGATATAGACGACATTAAATTTAGTAAAAGAAATTCTAGGTTATTTATTCTTTTTTTTTTCTATTTATGATTTATATATTATGAGACCGGTGAGGTTTGAACTGCGGTAAATATTCCGGGGGTCGCAAAAAAGCTACAATTAAAATTTCGTAACGATCGGTTCAGTAGTTTTACCATAAGTTTTCAATTTCTCTCATTAAAAGCGGAAATAGCAATAACGGCTAGTCCAATTGAGATAATGAAATTTAATGTCGGCAAATGATTATCGTTTTCGTTCTTGACGATGATTTAAGGTACGAGTAAATTTTTGCATTATTGAAAATGACGGTTGAATCTTTCTTTGAACTCTAGCGAATAATGTTATAGCTTAAGTAATAAAAGCCGACATTCACCGGCTATATTTTTTATTATTATTCATAATTATTTTCTGTTTTTGATACAGTACGGTAAACCTCAGCTCATTTAAAGAATAGATTCTATAAATCTTTAATTAGTAAATAAATACTTCGTATCGATAATTTAAATTTTGCGTGCATTTTATTGAATAATGTAACAAACGAATGTACGTAGAACTTTAAGTTACTTTAAACAAAACGTACGTACAAATAAGGAAATATTATATTTTTTGTCGGACGAGATCAGTTTAAAAATAAAAAAATAAAAAATAACAGATTATTATTTGATTTAATTTATATTAAATTTTACTAGAGAAAGGGAGAAACTAAAGCACCGGTCGTGTCAGGTAGACGGGTTCATCCCCCGACTTCCGATCGGTTGGAATCGGTTTTCTTGATTAACGAATCTTGACACAATTTTATCGGGTATCTGTTTTCTAGCAATCGTGACATTATTCCGTAAAGTTTATCGTTTTATAATAGTATTTTAGTAATTTGAATTGCTTGGCATCTATCCCGCCACCAACCCATTCTGTCGCCCTAAAGCATAAGACCGAATATCCGTATCACAAACGGCTACTGTGCCTCAAACAGTTAAGCGACCAAAATTACAATGCTCCTAGAGCTAACCTAATGTGCGTGAACGGAATAAGCGTGGCGCACAACACCACTCGCCCACCGTATCCCACCGTCCACTTGTCATATATTTAACTTAACTTACTTACCCTTACTTGGGTAGGCGAACCCCAGCCCACCGGGCTGGTTTAGTAGTTAACGCGACATCACAAATCAGCTGATTTCGAAGTCGAGAGTTGTAAGGTTCAAATCCTAGTAAAGGTAGTTATTTTTATACCGATTTGAATACTAGATCGTGGATACCGGTGTTCTTTGGTGGTCGGGTTTCAATTAACCACACTTCTCAAGAGCGGTTGACCTGAGATTGTACAAGACTACACTTGATTCACATTCATACATATCATCCTCATTCATCCTCTGAAGTAATACAAAAAAAGACAGAGGGTAGGCGAACCCTGTCTATATTAAAATACACGACTAAGTCAATATATATAAAACAACAATCGGTCAATTACTTAAAAAGATAGCAATTCGCTGCCACGCCTAGGTCTCTGTATGCTAGCAAGTACTTGTCCACCATTTTTACAGCGCTTGGAGCCATAATGACTGAAGGACAGCCAGTTCCCAATATCAGCTTTCCTTAGCAGTGGGGCAAGAATCTTCCCTTAATAAACTACTGATGCTTGTTCAACATCGCAACGGCATCAAGGAGCACCCTTACGGTTTGGCAATGCGGCTCTCGCCACATCGACTCACCGCTTATGAGTGGCCAATTTTTCCCTTGAACTCTAAGCTCCAGGGTGGCCTGAGCTCTGGCCCCTCCCAAGAGCAGGGCAGTCGAACATCATACGTTCATTAGATTGGACCTCCCTATTATTTTAGTAATATATAAATATACTGTCTAATGCGAGAGATTACTCTATTTACCTGATAAATTTAGATCCTTTGAAACCGAAGGTTAAAAATAAGTCCCCGATGAATTCGCATAACTTTCCAGGCTTCGCTAGTTGACTTATGCGATTCATTTACTGCGCCAGAACTTTTTTCGAATCAATCATTGTAAGAGTTCTATTTGTATTTTTCTGATAAAATAGAGTTTTTAATTGGAAAATTATATTCAAAATTATGAATTTTTTTTTTTACATTTTTATGTAAAAATATTTATTTCGAATTTTATGATACGTAGTTAAATAAACACAAAAATGATGATTATTTCTATAATTGCGGAGGACTTAATGAAAGTTGAACGGTAGGACTATTGTTTTGTGTTCCTGAAAAATGAAAAAATTGCTTTTCTTTCATTTCGGGACTCCCACACCCGACGGGACGCGTTCGGGTAAAATTATTTTTTTAAGAACATAAGCCCTAAGCGGTGGTAATAGATTTAAAAAATAACTTTTTAAAATTGTTTAAAAAATTCAAAGACATATCCGTAATTTTAAATAAACCAAGTTATAATTTTATAGGAAGTAAGTGAAAATTTTTCACTACTTTTTTTTTCAAGAAATACCAAAAAGTAAAAGCTGTCAAAAAATTAAGATCTTTTACATTTCTATTGCGACGGGTAACTTGCGAGATGGATTTAAATTTAAAATAAATTATTATTATTATTATTTTTTTTTTTAATTACAAGTATTATTTTTTGTTACCGCAACCTGTTGGAATCGGATGGGAAAAATGTTTTAGAGGTTTGAAGGCTTATTGATATAGAAAATATAGAAGAGAAAAACTCCGGTTAACTCCTTTTTTAAAGTGAGATATAATTAAAACAGGAAAAATATATATGAAGTCATTTTTAGGAAGAAGATGAATATTTAACAACAAATTTTGACCTTTATTTCTCGGTCAATTTTCTTATTTTTAAAAAGTTTTGTATTTTTTTAGTTACTCATCCTCCATCCGTTCTCTGAAGGCGGCCAAAAAAGTAATGAATGCTTCTTTCTCTAATCTCATCTGTTATTCTCTAAAAAGATGTACGATTCAGAATTTGTTTGATCTTATCCCGCCAAGATCGGACTCCACAGATTCCTTAGAATATTCTTAATTTCTTTTGTAAGTCTTCTATTGTACCTTTAGATTCCATTAAAATTAATGTTTTTGAGCCTTAAAGAATCTCTGGTATTACTAGTCATAACGTCTTAATTTAACGTTCTTAAACACATACAACATTTTTTGTCGTATAAACTCCTAAGTTTTATAAAAGCTTTTTTAGATGATTCGCTCTCGTTTTAGCCGCTTCTTTTTTTATTTTTAAATCGATTCTTTTTCTGTAAAGTAAATTTATCGGTTTTCCTAATGTTACGTAACTTCTGTTTCAGTATTTCTGGTATCGCATTTAAAAAGGATTAAAAAAGGCATTAAAATACGAGTTTATTAAAAATATTTTTATTTCATATAATTTATGAAATTCATGTAGCTACCGTGCAAGATATTCAAGGCGAATTTTTGAACCGGAAAAATTCATTGAAACTTTGTTTTTTTAATAATTTGTCTTTTTTGTAGTTAATTAAAAATTTAACTACGAGGAGGAATTTAACTAAGAAGGAATTTAACTACGGTTCATTTTAACAAAAATATACTTTTTTTAAAAGCGTGTCAAATTTGTTTCAAAGTTTTTAAATCGATCAGTTTATTGTACTGGAATCAAAAGGTTGTAACGGCAGTACTTTCTGAAGACATGCGTGATCGCATGAACGATACACACGCGGGCACATCGTCATGGAAACCGAGCCTTATGACACCACGATATAACATCTTCGAATATCAGTTACAGTCACTGTGAAGGTAAGGACTACGAAGTGTAAGCCGAGATCAGGCACAGTCAATATGAAAAAAAGTACGTACTGATTAGAAATAAATTTATTATTATTATTATTATTATTGTTTTAAGGGGTAGAATGATTGTAATGTCTTTATTAGCAAACATTTTTTTTCTTTTTCTTATTCAAATGCATAAAAAAAGTGTTTAAATGCAAGAATCATCATCGCATACATACATTTCTTTTTTTTTTAAATTAGGAATAACTCGATGAAAAATTAACAGCCTTTTGTTTGTACATGAGATAAATAAATGCTACCGTCGAAACCCATTTTTCTTTTTAAGATGATTCGAATAAGAAAAAAAAGTACATTTCTGCTAAAAACTCAACAACAAAAAAATTCAATCTATATGTATATTTCCCGTATATTTTTATTTAATTATATATAAATTTTTACGATCGCGGATTTTTTAAATTTTAACATACCAGAGCCATTATTAATACAAATAAATAGATCTAAATTAATCGTAACCCTAGTATTTTATACCGGTAAAAATAGCGGATAGGTTAAAAATAGCAGTAAAAATAGCCTTCCTTGAAGATTAACAGAGGATAACGCATACACGGTTTAAACGGAAACTATAATCCAGAATTATATATCTATAAAAAGAAAAATTATTCCTCTGATAATTATTACTAGAACGACAAACTTTCAAATACACGTACGTATCTTCAAACATCGTACGATGTTGTAATGTAAAAAAGATAAATATTCGATCCTTATTTCAGTGTTGCGTGAACTAAAGATATATATCGAAGATTCTTTTCTTAGACTTATCTTAAAAGCTTTAAAATAATTCTAAAATACCGATTGTATTTCTACGACGGTCGACGGTTAGTAGAATTATATTTACGTCGTACTATGTTACTGATCCTTTGTTATTTTTCCGTCCATTTAATTTAAAATTTCACGGTTTTATTCCGTTCGTTTTATAATTTTATCTGATATTACTCGTCAAAATTTAGACAGCTTGATTGAAGCGCAGGACCGGGATAGATTGCGGGACCGGTAACCGGTCTCTTACGGCTACAAAGTCTTGTAGCGATACACATCCCCCGTCCGCTGTATTACTCTATTAGTGTCTTATTACATCTAGATCTATGTAAACTTTTACTGTGAACCTATGATTTTACGTTTTCTAAATTTCGACGATGAATTTTTTATGCGTTCAGTAAAAAATAAAAATTAATTATTCGTTTATTAAAAGAAAAATTGCGTGTAGTCGGTTGCGTTTCTATAACACGACATTCGTGTGTCGTAAATATAAAATTAGCTTTTATGAATTTGTATTTTCATCTTTTCCAGAAAAATTGTTCATAGTTAAGACGACAAAAAGAAGGCGCTAAAATTCTTGAAACCGTTCCTATCTTCGGTCGTTCGATTTTTATTTCGGCTAATATATCAAAACGATTAAATCAATTTCTAACTCGGGTATAGTTCCTATTATAATATTATAAAGCCGGCCTCCGTGGCGCGAGTGGTAGCGTCTCGGCCTTTCATCCGGAGGTCCCGGGTTCGAATCCCGGTCAGGC
>JAAAKQ030183001.1:0-12228 GCA_010016005.3 Zanna intricata | reverse complement strand
AAGGAAAAAAGGAATAATAAAAATTAGAATATATATTATATAAACAAATAAAATTGTACAAATAAAAAATTGAACACTACATTGATTCAGAGAAATTATAAGTCATCTAAAAGTAATTTATTTAAATCGGGCAGTAATTTATTTTAATTTTTTTATCCTGTAAAAATATATCGCTAAAAAACTACCGAACTATATTATATAAACTATATATATTATATAAAACTCTCAAATAGTACAAATGACATGATAGTGGAGTTCATTAAAATATATATTGAAACTTGTATAAAAGATATTTTAAATTGTATTAAAATTGATTAAATAAAATAACTTTTTTTTGTAAACGTCAGTATAAAGAAGACAAATAATAAAAACAAACTATATTACAAATTTTGTTTTTCTGTTTCGGTATAGAAATATATAATATTTTATTTATTCATTATATTATGGATAAACGTTTAATACTTACAATAAAAATACAATTAATATAAATAATACTGTGTAATATGTATAATAATATCAGTTGTTCGTTCTTTATTTTCATTTCAGAGATTGTAATATATTGAACCTTTCCAACAGTTCAATCAACAGTTAACAGATGTTAATGAGTTTATTATTCTTTTATTTTTATATATTCTTTTTTTTTCTCAGAGCAAACAGATATATATAATTATTAGATAAAAGAAAATATATATTCATTTAAATATTACTTCAAAAAACAGCTACTGAACTTTTCTTCGTAATTTGAATTGTAAAAAAGTTATATAAATCAGTGAACTTTTAGAATCAGTGGCGGTAGTATATACGAAAATATATATATATATTATCGTATATAAATAATTTATTAATTTTTTAAATAGCCTATATACTACGTCAGATAACAAAGAAGATATATTCAGAACGGTTGTACCGGAACGTGAGCTATACAAAAGAAGTAAGATTATCTGTAGGCATTTACCTGCAGCTAGAATTTGTGATACTGCGAATCGGCTCTAAAAACTCTAAGGAACGGAAAGGGTGACATTGATGAATGGGCGTGCTCTGATAATCCACCCTTAAAGATATAGGGTGTCTAATTAATAGGGGATTTTAAAGGGGTATGCAAGTTTGATTAACGAGTTTAGAGCTCGACCCATAACTGTTTTTGTTCAAGTTAATTTTTAATTTTCTGAAGCTGTTTTGCATTTTGCGTTCCAGATTATTAGTCATTTTCTGACAAGCCAAAACTGTTAATGGCACGGAGTTGCATCTTTACAATGTTTTTCTTACCGCCGTCATGTAACGAGTAAAAAAAATAATATTCTTGTTAAACATAATATATTTAACGAACATGCTTAATATATATATATATATATATATATAAAGATTATTACAAATGTTTTATCAATTTAAATTAATACAATATTATGCAAAAAAAAGACTTTAATAAAATGATAACGCTTTTATTATTAAACAGAATTTTAACTGCATATACACTTTATTTTTCATAGCACTTTTATTGATTAATTTTAAGAAATTAAATTTTATTAGAAAGTTTCCTTATATATATATATATAAATCTTATATTGTATTATAATATATAATATTATATATATATATATATATATATATATATATATATATATATATATATATAAGTGGATATATTCCACTATCTCATGCAAGCGCATAAACACACACACAACCAGGACGTATGAGTTTTTTTTTAACCTCCGGAACCACAATTAAGTATTACATCAGAGGATGGAGATGAATGATGTGTAGCGTGTGTGAAAATGCAATGCCTGACCGGGATTCGAACCCGGGACCTCCGGAATCAAAGGCCGAAACGCTACCACTCGCGCCACGGAGGCCGGCTAGAACGTATGAGTTAAAACATACATTATGTTACTGTGTTTTCCCTAAAGTCTGGCTAAAACGAAGGTACATAATCTTAATTGTTAGAATATTTTAAGCAGTAACAATAAAATATTGCTTACGTACCAAATTGAAATCCACATTAATATAATTTACACTCAACGATTTGATGTGTATGATACTAAGCTATAATTTATTCTTTTTATAGTTCACTTGGCTCGATCTTTCAACTGAATAATCTTCGAAAACAACACTAGAAATTTTAAAATGTACTTTATTTTATTCTTAATAGATTTTATTTTAATTTCATGGACAACTAAATTTTTTAATTTCTGTTACAATACTATTCACTACCACTTTAAAAAAGTTTAGTTACGATAACTGGAAGCGAAGATATCGGTCCAGCATCGAAGAAATTATCAAAAGATGACTTAAAGTTATATGATGATGAAGATAAAAGTTTATACTTTATAATATATGTAAAAGTTTGACTTTTATAAAATGATGTACTTATAGGTTTTATGTGAAACTGTAGAACTCGGAAATTGCACATACAATAAAAGGTATATGAATAACATAGTTTCATTGCTTTTCTTAAACTTAGTTCTGATTAAAATAATTAATATTAAATCCAACAGCATTAATTTTGCGTTTATTACTTTGTTATGTTGGTTATAAAATTTTTATAACTTAAAATCATTAGTTTTTGTTTTGGTTTTATAAACAAAACTTTACATTTCCATTGATTCTTAGACAATTCTAGTAGTTGAATGTATACATATATTGTATATTTTATGTAACTTGTTAATAAAATTAGAAATAATAATTCTCGGAAATATTTGTGTGTATATATATATATATATATAAATTTATATTTACGTGTCACAACCTTATTCTTTCTATTTAACATTTTTTATTTGCACCCCGTGAATTTTTCAATATTTAACAGTTGAAAGGTTAGTTAAGGTTTGTCTTTTTTTTCATAATTTGTTTAGATCAAAGGTAAAAAATATTTTTAAAAAATATCCTCTTTCCATTATATTAAAAAAAAAAACACAAAACAAAATGAATTGAAAATATTCCATGTTTTTGATATACATGTGTACAAAAATACTTTAAACTTTAAAGCTGTTTTTTTTTTTTTTTTTTTAATAATAAATTACATTTAAATCGTTCAATTAAATATTAATTAGTACCATGACATTGACGGCCTCCGTCAATGGTAGCGTCTCGGAATCGAATCTCAGTCAGGCATAACGTTTTCACCCATGATTCTAATCATTCATTTCACCCTCTGAAGCAGTACCTCAACAACGGTACCTCAACGACGGAAAAAATAGTACTACATAGTCCGTCCCACAGGAAATAAATTGATTAATTTTATATTCGCATAACTACTACTGCGATCTGTGAACAGATGCATGAATTAATTAGCGTGTATTTTGACTACCTTTCATTTTAAATTTCAAATTTAACAGCGCTGGCATCACAGACCGCTCGTAATAACCAAAACAGTATGTTTTGAACTTCGGTCGTGAAAGGATGGAGTAGAAGAAAATGGTCAAAAAGTGGCTGAAATTCTTCGAAATGATCGTTATGTATCTAGCATGTTAATTTAAATCTGTAGTCTCTAGAACAATTGTTCATTGCATTCTAAATGAAAATTTGAGCAAAAAGATCTGTTGTCGTTTTGTGTCCCACTCACTCCCTGACGATTTACAAGATTGCATAGTGCAACATTACAGAGACATGGAAAGATCGGCTGATAAGGACCCAGATTTCATGTCTTGCATCATAACAGGTTATGAAACATGGTATTTTCAGTACTAGCCACTTACAAAGCGTCAAAGCTCGGAATGGAAAGATCCAGAATCTCTGAGACCGAAAAAAGTGCGCATGCAGAAAAACCATATCCAGACTCTAGTCACTGTTTTCTTTGATTCAAAGGGAATTGCCCATAAAGAATTCGCTTCAGAAGGTCAAATAGTGAATGTATCTTACTAGTTGTTATTTTAAACCGTTTATCGGCGAGGATTGTTGAGGTTCGACTTGAATACTGAAATCAAGCAACATAGTATTTGTTATACGACAATACACCGGAGTACAAAAGCAAGATCGTAAGCAATTTTTTGACTCAAAAATGAATTATGGTGATTGAACACCCTTCTTATTCGCCTGATGTGTCTCGTTATTCCTAAAACTGAAAATGGCAATGAAAGGAAAGCATTTCGACTCGATTTCAGATATCCAGATGGCTACGACCATGTACTGCAGGCAATTTCCAAGGTTGAGTATCTGAATTGTTTCGAAAAATTTTTTCTACGCTTTCAGTTGTATATTGACTTACAAGGAGATTCTTTTAAATAAAAAGTCATATAAACTAAAAATAAACAACGTTTTGTATTTTATTTCACACGAGTCACCTTTTCTGTGGGACCGGACAATGTATGACACTAAATGTACTGTTTAATAATTCAGTTGTGTTTTTCAGAGTGTTAATAATTATTGAATAGAAGATAAATTATATGTAATAAAAAATAAATGTTATTTAAATGTATTTAACCTTATTATGCATGTTAAGTTCAATGAACTCGTAAACTATTTGTGTTGGAAAGGGTTAATGTTATAAAAAAAGATAAAAATTTTAATAAAATAGTTACCAATGATTTATTATCCTTTCTAAGTTGTAAGAGGTTCTCAATTTTAGTCTTTGTAAGATGATACCATTCCATTAATTTGAAGATTTAAATTTATAAAAGAGAGTGACAAGTATAAACATCATTATGATTCACGTGAATCTGCTGAATAGCTTAATAATTACGATGAAAGCAATGAAAAATTTGTTTGGTTAATTAAATGCATACTATCTGTAGCTATACTATAGCTCTATATTCTTTGTAAGAGATAAACAAAAAAAACCTATTCGATCAATCGCAAAAAAAATTTTTACTCATGTTTCTTGCCATAACTGAGATGGGTTAGATATATCTAACCAGATATTTAGATATGTCTATCCATAAATGAGATGGGCTAGATATATCTAAAACACATCTCTAGATGAAGTATACTTCATCTCGAAAAGTATAAGAAAAAAAGGATGTACTAAAAAGGATTTTACTAGTGGAAATTGCCGGTTGAAGCACAAAGTTTAATTAATTAAATTAATGAACTGTGAACTGGGAAGTCTCTATCACTGTGAGAGCTGGGTATTAACTGAATGATTCTAATGAATAACATTACAAAAATAATAGAATTAAATTTACGTTAAATAAAGTAATATTAAATAAATTAAAAAAAGTCAGTCTGTTTAAAAATAATGGGCTTCTCGTTTGGACTGCGTGTAAGGCTAAAATGGTGAGACATGCAAGCGCCTTATAGGATACTAGACCAATGATCACAATGAACTAGACCAATGATGATTGGTAACAAACGAAGTGCGTTTGAGGCGCTCGTTTTGGGAGTTGCAATAGGGGTACTCTTAAAATCTCTGTAAACAGTCGACCGATCTTTAAAATTTAAATAGGGTCTTGTTAGTAAGTTGAAGACTAACTTTTGCATCCATCAGGTACACTTTCGATCTAAGAAAAAATCAATTCTTTCGGAATTGTGTATATATAATAGGTAAACTTTGTTATTTGTTTGTTATCCCATCTCGCGAGTCCCAACCAATCGATTAATTTCCAATTTGGAAAATTCATTCCTGTTATCCCAGGAAAGCTTTTAAGCTGTCGATCGCGACCCTTGCTCTCTTGAAGGTTAAGATATAAAAAATATACATAATTTTTTAGGCCTCAAGGAAGGTGAAGTTAGAATTAAACAGATTTATTAAGAAAAAATAGATTAATCCTTTTACTTCATTATTATACATTTATTTCAGCCATGAAAAAGAAATAGTTATGAATTTTTCGTCGTCAAAGGTATGTGTACTTAGTTACTAGTTACCATTAATCTATCTTTTGTAATTTTGTTTCTTTTTCAGATTTCTTTAAAGTCAGAACACTATAATTATTATTTATCAGTATTATTGTCATAACCTTGAGGATAACGTACAGTGCAGGGGCTCAGGGAATGGGGCTTTCTGGATAAATGGGAATGGCGACCGAAACAAGCTCTGTGGTTATCCAGGCCGCCGGTCTGGCCTAGCAAATTGTAAATGGCGAGCGAAGCGAGCTCTGTGACCATGGAATAAATTATTTCTCCCCGGTAGGCTGGAGGAGCCCCGGAGTTGGCTCCGGAATCCTCTTAAGCTGACTTGAGCCCCGAGGGCTCAAGTTCTGTCCAGACGCGCCGGCTAGTAGTATATATTAGTAATATTTAAAAAGTAATAGCTAATAATGTCTTTCGAAAACGTACTTAATTTTTAATTAATTATGTTTAATTTCCCTTACATAATGATGTACAATGATAACTTCGATATTAGTCTAAACTCAATTTCGAAAAAACTGACGCATAAGTAAACATTTATATGGCGATCCAAATTTGCAAGTTGCTATAGTCCATGGAATGACTAATTCCATTGTGATTAACGTCCTTATACATAGCCTTTTTTTCTTTTTTTGGGGGTGGGAGGGAGGTGGAAATGCATTTACGCATGGAGTGTCGGGCTCGCACTGATGGTATTGCCAATCACCATCAGCAGACTAACGACTAAAACCCCCCCCCCCCCCGCTTCAACCAGGACTCGACTCGAACGTTTATCACATTACTTCAGGCCGAGTCCTCCTATACTAGCCTGACAAGGCAGCAACTTAATTCCCACGACTATCCAAGTCATCCTTCTTCATCCTGAGAATGCTGCCAACGAATCGAGCCACTCTCCCTCAGCAGTTATCTCAACCACGTTTTGGGAGCACAGTGCTCCGAGATCTGCTTCTAGTGTCACTTGATCTACCGCCAACCGAGCACATTTGAAAAAGGTGTGCTCGGCGTCATTCCGTACACAAAGGCAGTACAGCAGTCGGGAGATGGCGTTTTCCCTATGAAGCTCAGAAGTACCCGGGAACCGTTAAAAACTGGGTTAATTAGTACTCCACCTCTCCATGCCACCGCTCCGTCCAGGTCTGACCTGAGAGATAAGCCTTGCGGTTCATCGTCCTCCAATCTCGTGGTCCCAGGTCTCTTGTCTTGCGAGAAACGTTTGATTCCGTTCCTCCTTGGCTGTGGCCTCCCAATCTTCGCCTGCCCGTCGCCTCTTGTAGGCCGCCTGGCGCTCCCTTGCCAAAAGAGCGATGGGTATGACTCCGGCGACCACCAGTGCTGCAGGCTCGGAAACTGTCCGATTCGCGAGAAAGCGACTCGCAAAGCTGCGGTGCGTTCCACCTAGGCTAGTCACTTCCTGTTTCTTTCGAACCATAATGCCTCGGCCCATACTTTCGCCCCGTATAGCAAGACGGAATTCACCGTGGACATCGGCAATCACCGTCTGCTGGCCTTCGGTCCGCCGACGTTCACCATGAGCCGGCTGAGAGCAGTAACGGCTCTCCCAGCTTTTTCGGTGGCACTCCGAAGCTGCTCAGAATAGCTGAGTTGCCAGTCAATCATCTTACCGAGGTACTTTGCGGCCGGCTTGGTCTCGACAACCTCGTCCCCGACCTGCAAGGAGAGGAGGATGCCGATTCGCTTCTTCGTCAGAATCACGATCTCCGATCTCTTTGCTGAGGGCAAGAGACAACCCATGGTCGTCTAGCCAGGCACTGACTCTGTGTATGGCTCGCCTGAGCCTCAGTTGCGGGCGCTACACGTCGCGATCTCCGACAAGTAGCGCCACGTCGTCAGCGTAACCCAATCAAGACCAATTCTTCAGACATCTCCAGTCTCAGCAAGCCGTCATAGACGGCGTTCCAAAGATCGGGTCCGAGAATCGACTCCTGCGCCGCCCCTGATGTGATCGCATTTCTACGCCAGCCTGCCGTGGTCTCGTATATGAGACCATGCCGCCGTATATGAGGCGGTTCCTCAGGTATGCGTCCACCATTTTGAGAATGTATCGAGACGAGGCACGTGGAACGAATGTTCCAGGGCCCGAATCATATCGTTTCACCTTGCAGAGTTGAACGCATTTTTCGTCCAATGTAACGTTGCTGGTACTCGTGGCTGAGTCCTGCAACTCAGCCGCTTTGAGACCCGGTGAATTGGTCCTGGTGTCACCCATTTGTTCATAAATTTATCATTGGTTTGTCGAAATGTATCCGCATACTGCAATGCTTTGAATACGGTACCTTTCTGTCCTGTGATAATTTGATATTACTTCCGCCCTTTAAAGTTAGGAGAACTTCTTCTGGCTATGACAGAAAGAGAAAGAAAAAAACAATCAGTTCAGTTTAGAATTACAAATTTTCTTTATATTATCTAAAAATAAATAATTTAAAATTATCAACATATCCTACATCAAATTCATTCTTTTCTTTGGGCACCCTAAGGGTGCCCAAACACACAATAATCTAATTAGTGTATTTTGTTTGTTATTTTTTATCAATTCTTCTCTTTTAATTTTTATATAGCTCTTTTCATATCTGATTTAAGAAAACGTAAGAATATACTTTCCCACAAGAATACAAACGCTTATAATTATAGTAGAGGTTGAAATCTCATCATTATGTTTTTTAATCCATTTAATTTTGACAAATATAATACAGTTGGTTTTTTTACTTATTGATTACCTACTTTCATCCGTTAGAAAAAATAAATTTCTTAAAAAACATATATTCCTAATTACCTATTTAAATACTACACCTTCCGATTTTACTTTATTTTATTATAAATGTATTTATGAATATTTATTACAAAATAGTTTTAAAAATAAATCTCTGATATTCAAATTCTTTTGCATATTAATCATACTTTTGTTTTCTTGATTAATTTCTATATAATTCTTAATTGCTTAAAAAATAAATAATATTTGTCCGTTCCTAAACACTAGTCAGTATTCTGCGTTACAGTATTCTGGATTTTATCCCTGGCGTGAGTAAATTTTTCACTTTGACTTCTTCTAATTGCATGTTGTATAAAATTGTGAAATATTTAATTAATTAATCGATTCTGTTTTATTTTGAGGTATTTATGCACAAGTGATCTCTCACATTAGAAAAAGGTATGTCCACTCAGACTTATGGAATTTAATGGAAAAATAATTCATATTTGTTCACTTGATTTATACATTTATGACATTATAGATAAAAATAATTGCAACAATATTGATAATGTATTTTAAAAAAACATTTAAACGTTTATAATTTTATTTGTTATATTTTTCAAAAAGATTTTAAGTTATTTATATAAAATTAAACTTTTTCCAATTTAACAATTATTGTATGGATTTTCACGTTTCCTTATTTAATCCGTAAGATCTGAATTCAAATCGTGGTCTAGCCGCGATTTGAATTCAGATCTGATTATTTTAATCTACAATAATATAAAAGTTTTAAAAAAATCGGATGACAGTTGTAATTTGGTATATATTTGCAGTTGTCGTAAGAAATAAGTAATTAAAGAATTTTGAATTAACCGTAGAGTAATTACTTACTAATTATTAACAAACATATATACTAACGTAATCCTTCCGAATTTTTGCCACTTTCCAAAGTCTCGTATGGTACTTCCTTTTGGTTCTTAATCATTTACTTTTTCTCATATACCTGTATTGAATTTATTTTCTACACTTTTTTCACCTTTTTCAAATTACTATTGCCATAATTCTGTTATTCAACAAGTGGTTCTTCCTAAGGAATGTCAGTTTTAAACATTCATTAAATGATACTTCAGTTTAATATGAAGATTTTTTCCTATAAAAATTACAATTTGCGCTAATCTCTTATATGCAACAATAAACAAGAAGATAAACATAAACAAGAAGTTGTTGTTACCTCGAAAAAATAAAACAATTTCAGTAATAAATTTTGTTAAATGATTTCTGTAATTATAACACCTTACCTAAAAATTAAAATAATAATTGTAGAGAGTTTAACTCTGAAAATTTACTGCTTGTTTTAATTGTCCTTCTTTGTGTTTGGTAACAAGATACCGCCCTAAGTTTTGTTGGTGTGGGACAAGTTAGGAAGACACATGGGGCCATTTAAGGGCTAGCCTCAGATTAATGTTTCCTATCCGGCGTATCGACGTTCTTAATAGTACCGTTGTGGATCTTTTAACTTGACTTAGTGGTAAATCTACTCCCAACCAACCTTATCTTACCTACGGGCTCATTCCTTTAACACGTATTGACAACCTTACCTCTCATTAATTTTATCCCTATTATCCGCTTTTTTTTTTTTTTTTTATAAAACATTAAAGAAAATCGAAACTAATATTAATACACCGTATTTTATATTAGTTTTTTGATTGTATAAGAATTACCTCTTGCATCCTGATTAATATAATTTTTTCATTGTCTGTATATATATAAATTGTAAATCTATTAGTAACCTTAAACTGCGAAAAAATTTGATGCATTAATTTAACAGAAAAGGCTTTTATTTATTTTATAAATGTAATTTATTACAACATGAAAATTATATACTCAGAAGAGCTATTAACACTTATTTTATGGAGTTTTACCTAATAAACTCAGTTCTATAAATTTCTATTCAGAAAAAAACAGAATAATAGTATTCATAGAGTCAAACATTGTTTTCAGCAATCTGTTAAAGTTTTGATACAGTACGAATTTTTTAAGGTTTTTTTTTAACTTTTTCCCCTTACAATCAATTATTGAAATCAGCAGTCCTGAAACCGTTTTAGAGCTATAGAATCCAACTATAAGACATTACAAGTGAAGTAACATTGACGTCGTACAGCGATTCCAGAACAAACTATTGCGAAATAGAAGCGCGTGGTTTGCGAAAAGCACTGAAATATACACTTATCTGGGATTGCCAACCGTTCGAAAGGAGATTTGGCGATTAGCTATAAGATACAAAATGAGACTGAACAGCGAGATGAGACTGAACTGGCTAGCGGTTTACTTCCTGAATAACATCGAAGACGTTAGGCGCCTAAAATCGACTGCACGTATTAGATCTATAATTTCCCTGAGATTTCAGGTAAATCAGTTACAGGATATTTTCAACATTTTTCATTTCGTATCACCAATTAATTTTGTTAGAACTTTAATTTGTTTCACTGTTTCTTTGTTTGATTAGTTATTCTTTGCGTGATTGATAAGATTAGTTATGTTGTTTTCTTTGCTTTTTATAATCTTTATCACTGTTCCTTGGACATATCGTTGTATGTACTTATTTATTTTTATTATATAATTGTGTATCTTACCATCTGTTGTTGTAAGCAGCAGTTTCAAAATAAGCTAACGACGTGTCTAACAGAGGCATCTTGGTTTGGAAGAAACAGTTAAATACATGAATGTCAGGTTTACATACGTCTGAGAGTAAATACAACATTTCAGTTCAAAGTACGAACTGCGACTTAACCGTGTAAATCACATAGCTTTACTTCTCCTAGAAAACGGGGATGACGTTAGAAGATGAACTGGACGTTAATGACTCTATAATGGCTTAAGTGTAACTTCACCTGCGAGTGCTATGCATTATCTCTTCCAGTTATATTTTTCAAATTTATTGTATTATCTTTTGCTTTTGTTTTCATTGTTTCATCTTTTTTCTTAGTATTTATGACGTCTTTTTTAATTTTTCTTTATCGAATTCTACTGTTAGGTGTTAAATGTTCATAATTATGTAGTGTATGTGCTGTTTACCAAAAAATCTTTTCCAATAGTGTATACTATACTCTTTTCCAATGGTGTACACTTTTTGAGGCGTTTGGCTGAGAATTCCTTATCATGTGAGGCAAGTGTGATCCGGTTTACTCAAGTAAATATAAATGTAACCGACTGTAAATAAACTATAAAAAAAATGTATTAATTTTAATTATATTTATATATGAAATGCGTAATTAAATTTAATACTTTTTTGTAAGATAATAGTAACTTTTTGTAAAAAAGTAGAAAAAAAATAAGTGAATAATAATCTTAGTTATTTAAATAATTATATAAATGTTTTATTGTTAATTATGTATTTAAAGTATTACATACATAAGATAATTGTGCAATTTAATATGAAATAATACAATTTTGTAATCAGTTAACTGTAATTAATTTCATTAGTTAAACTATAATAATACAGTTTTTTCTTTATTTGTGATCGGATATAATTTGGAGAACTTATTCTTCTTTTTATCTCTTTAGCCTGCGGAACTACCGTAAGGTATTACTTCAGAGGATGAATGAGGATAATGTGTATGAATGCGAATGTAGTGTAATCTTGTACAATCTGAAGTCGACCACTCCTGCGAAGTGTGGTTAATTGAAACCCAATCACCAAAGAACACCGGTATCCACGATCTAGAATTCAAATCTGTATAAAA
>JAAAKQ030182990.1:0-12229 GCA_010016005.3 Zanna intricata | reverse complement strand
GGACAGGCAATAACCATAAAAAATAAACAAATAATAAAACCGAAAAATCAAACTTAACACAAAATGTGTTAACACTACCCTTCATTTAGAGTTAAAAAATGTAGTAACATGGTAAAGTTAAGTAGTAACGAGTTAAAAAAATACTGCCTCTGCAAAAATTTGGTCGAAAAGAGACTCAAAAAAACAATTGTTTGCCCTGAATACGCAACAAAAATAATTATGTAAAATGATTTTTGAATAATGTGAATGCCTACAAACACATTTATTGTGGAGGTACCCCTTGAAAATTCAGGTGCCCTGAATCTAAAAAAAAAAAGTATGTATATATATATATATATAAATGAAGTGAGTATTTTTAAAACGCAGTTCTTTTACTCAGAAAATAAATAAAGGGTTAAGCAGAGGAAACAGATGTTTTTCGCTACTGAATAATTTCGGTTTTTTTAAATATAGATAAAAAATTTAGGGAAATTGGCAGAAAATCCAAATTAAGATTACTTACTTTGTAATTTGATGGTATCTATAAGCATAACGTACATCGTTATGTTCAGATCGAAAGATGATTTTTGTTTCACAATGTTTGTGTTTATCATTGATGTGTTAAGAATTAGATAATGTTTTAATTAGAAAAAAATTCAACATTTATTATATGCAATATCTTCAACTACACGTTAGGCTTTTAAAATTTCAGAAAAAAATTGTTTAGTTGACAACCAACACTCAAACTGGACATTTTAGAAATTGTTGGAAATACAGTCAAATTCTATCTGTTTTTTCAGTACTTGTTTTTTTAGGCCTACCCAGTAAGTGTCCTTTCAATAGCTCTTTCACACCACTTACATATGCTTTTGTCACTTGAAAAAAACATTCCTGCAATAGACTCGTGTATAGTTTCTTTGGGTGACAGTTACTGATTTTATTTCTGTGAACCAGTACATTTGGTGTGCTTTCTCTTGCGGTGAACTATGGTACTGAAGCCCGGGTTCAACAGCTTGGCATGTGCAGCAGTTCTAATGTAGCTTCTTTCTGAACTGATAATGTGTAAACCAAAATTTGTTGTCGCTTCAAGATTATACATATTGATTGTTGCAAAATAAAAACTGTTTGTTCTTCAAATCCCAGAGTTATTTTTCTTAGACAACCAATGCAATTTTGTACAATGTAATTATCAGGTAAAGAAATGCTGCTATACACTATTGTAGGATATTCCTAGTAGACATCCAAGATTAACATCTTATTTAATGGTTGCTCGAATTGTCTAAATAATTTAAGGAAATCCCAGATCAGATTTCAATTTAAATATTAATTTAAATGTAAAAAAACTACAGCTCCATTGTGAGCAAGAAATACTAGTATGTGTGTGCCAGGTGATGGAAAAGATGTTTCTTCTGCATCAAGAAACTGTTAAGGCAGGTGGGCAGAGATATCGTTTAGTGATGAAAGTTCATATATGAACTTATATGTAACATAATATATTATTGTAACAAAGCTATGGTTATAATGTTTGCTTTTTATGAATTATGCTGTTGTAATTAATTTTTCTTAATAAATCTATTTGTAATCATTAAAACTTTATATTTATATTTATAAGTGAGCGTGGACAAAGTTCCGCATTTTTATTTCATATAATCCCCCACAAATAAGCACTTGAAATTAAAAATTTAAATTACTTTTTTTATTTAAATAAGTTATTCTAATAAAGATAAGATTGTTTTTAGTAAATAATGGTTAGGTTTTTCTAATTGATTATAGTCAAAATTATTTACTTTTTTTTTTTTGTTGTACCTGCGTTGTATGTTAATGGTGTCTTTAGAAAATATACTGTGAACTTTTATTATTATTACTGTTAACGTTTATGATTATTTATTATTTTATATATAACTAAGTGCGTATTTGAAACTTGTAATTTTTGACAATCGGCTAAAAGAAGTTCAGAATTTTTTTAAGTTACAAACCAAGTTTTGTAATCAGAAATATACTTGCAATAGTTACCACTTTATTGTAACCAAATAATAAATAGCTCCCTTTTTTTCTATCTTCTTCTGTTTAGACTCTGAAACTACCATAAAGTATTACTTCAGAGGATGCTATATATGAATGTGAATGAATAGTAGTCTTGTTCAATCTCAGGTCGACCGCTCCTGAAAATTGTTTTTTAATTGAAACTCAACCACCAAAGAACACCAGTGTCCATTACCTAGTATTCAAATATATATATAAAAGTAACTATTTTTGCTAGGATTTGAAACTTTGAACTCAAAAAAAAAGTATGAAGATGGCATGAACATTTAAATAATTGGCTGTTATTCTAAAATTTATACACCATAATCTAATCTGATTCAGTAGTGTACATATTGCTAACTGAATGAACTCTTATATATTTACTTGTATTTACTAATTTTAAATAGAATCTATCATCTTTTTTTTTTTTTTTTTTGCTTTCCTTATTAATAATGATTCTTTATTATTAATATTAGCTGATTTTCTATAAATACTGTATAAATTATATAAATATTACTGTTACATTATGCCTTAGATTGTAATAATTTGTAAATATGCTTTACTGTTATTGTAAGTTGTACAACTGTTTCTAATGCTTTGTATCTATTCTCAAGATAATTTTTATTAAAGAATTAACTTGTATAATTTTTTTGGCATTGGTGTGGAGTTGCTCTGAGTATGCAAGAGGTGTGACAAAGAGTTTATTAGCGATGAGAATTATGCTCTTCTCCTGCTTTTCATTGAGTTCATCTAAAGTTTCCTTTCTAAGATTTTCTCTGCGGTATTCCTATAATATAGTAATCATGAACTTAATTAAAGAAGTAATGTTAATAATCTATTCTCGATTGTTATTGAATTAATGAACATTAATGTATTATTTTTTTTAATCTGTATTTGATACTAGTAGATAGGCCTCATTGTTTATA
Organism: Zanna intricata; assembly: GCA_010016005.3. Classification (NCBI taxonomy): domain Eukaryota; kingdom Metazoa; phylum Arthropoda; class Insecta; order Hemiptera; family Fulgoridae; genus Zanna; species Zanna intricata. The sequence goes on along the minus strand of JAAAKQ030182990.1, from coordinate 9,302 downwards.
TTACTTTTAATGTCATTTGTTTTACTATTATGCTTGTAGATCATTCATCATATTATTGTAGTACATTTTTTTATCATAAGCCTACTGTACTTTCAAAATATCAGGACAAATTTGTTATACAAGAATTACTTGGGTTTAAGACTTAGAAAATAATCTAGATTACAATGTAATTTTTTTTTTAATATACAGTAAATTGTAGATTGGGTTGTGTTTAAATTAGGAGCTAGTTTACAATGCTTTCTATCTGATATACCTTATTTCTATTGAATTTACAAAAGCGGTGATATACTGTGAAATCATTTCCATTTATCTGTTTATAAAAATATGTTTCTCCTTATTCGGGTTTGAAATAGAATTTTTGTTTTGTGAAGGAAGATAGACATATCAGTTTTATTTCATTTCATTATATGTATTTAATTTAACTTAACAAGCTTTTTATTATTTTCTTTCTTATCAACTGATATCAGGATTGAATACACAATTTGCTAGTTTTTCAGGTAATATAATAATCTCTTATTATATGTACATCTTTTACTAGCATTTGGAATCCTATCATTAAAATGATAATAATGATTAAAATATAAATTCTGACTAGACATCATTTTTTAATTTTGTCTTAAACTGTTATTATTTTCAAAGAGATTTTTATATAACAGTATAAATACAAGAATAAAAAGTATCTTCATTTATAAGTTGAAATTACTGAACTGCTTGTTAAGTTAAATGAACATTTATAGCTTCTGTATGACAATTAATTTCGCTGCAGTTTCCTTATGAAGTGTGTTTATATATGTTGCAGAGTGGCTTATTCTTTTTCTCAGAGTAGCTTTATTGAATACTTTTTTTATTGAATTTAAAAATTGATGTTTTCTAAATATAAACATGGTGAAATTCTATTCTTTAGTTTAAATACATAAGATAGTAATAAACAGTGAAGAAATAAAGTAATGTAGGTTTTTGAAATTAATTATTATAAATTAACAATAAATTATTTATTGATAAAAAGTTTCTACTTAAGATGGATTTGTTAATGAAAATATTTGACATAACTTTAATAATTACCATAAGACGACGCAGTTAAAACCAGAAATAAATTGTTAGTGATGAAATATGTTTGTGTGGTAGTTTATAATATCAGAGAGCACAGTCTTTAAAAGTTGAGAAATTTTTTTTATTTACGTTTAGTATTACAAAGAACAGTTAACACGAGGAAGATATCAAAAGCAGACTAGTATAAACAGTGAAACTTTTCATGTAGAAAGGAAATCTGCTGGTATTAAACATAGATTAAATTACTTTATTTCTGTAATGTAAATAATTATATATATATGTATTGATTATTCAGGATAAATAAATGAAAAGAAAAATTCTGCACAGGTGTGCAGAATATTTAAGACCACAGTTATAACAGTTAAATAATTTATTTATTTTACATTTTGATTATTGTAAGCAAATGAATTTTCTTACATAAAATGAAAAATGTGAAAATTATAAAGCCGATTGGTATCTAAACCATGACCTTTTGAATGAAATGAAGTGAGACTTAATAATAAAGATAAAATAAAAAAATCCTTTACATGTGCAACAGTTCTCAAGTTTAATAACCGAAAAACAGAATGTAAGATGTGTAGCATAGTAAGCGCAATATATTACTTATACATTTTTTACTACAATACATTACATTCAAGTGATAGAATTTAGACCCCTTTTAATGTTTCTTATGTATATTACAATTTCTGTATTAAAACTGGTATTCAGCAGTATAAATATGGAATCAGAAATTTGATGAAAGCTAAGGCATGTGTAATAGGGTGTTTTGTCAGTGTGATATTTCTAATATTTATTCTTTATTTTCTTTTTAAAAAAGAATTGAAGACTAAAAAATATACTTGTATTATTGAACACAATTTGGGAATGGTATCCCAAATTATATTTTCAGGAGATACCATTCTCCTGAAAATATGTTAAGGAGAAAGAATTTTTTAAATATTTTTTTTTAGAATTTTGATTTGTTCTTATAAAAGAAAAATATGAACATAACAAGTCCAGTATGACAAATGTAAAAGTTTTTAAAATGGGATGAGAATATTAGAAATTTTTGATAAAAGATAATAGTTTTAAAAAAAATAAATTAGGGGAAAAAGAAGTCTGTTATAAAAGCTTACTAGAAGAGAAAGTAGTCTTATGATTTTTATATTAAGACACTTGAAGTCAGTTAATTTATTAATGGTAGGTCAATAAAGTACAAAAAAAGCAATGGAAACATGAATCAGAACAGTGAACAACATTATGTGTACTGTGTTTTGAATGAAATCTTTTTGTGCAGTGTACTTTTTTATAATTTAGCTAATAAGAAATATTATGTCATTAAGATTAAATTTTAATCATTACATAATCATGTTTTAAAAATCTTTTTTTTGTCTTGCAGCGTTTCTTATCTGTTGTGTAAATTTTGTTCTAACAACAACATCACTGGCACTAGTTCATGAAAGAGTACCGGACAGGGATTTGTATGGACCGTTACCAGATACATTTCTTGATAATGTTCCGACTGTTTCGTGGGCACTTGATGTATCAGAAATATTAATTATGATCTCAACAACAGTTACATTTGGGGTATTAGTGCTTCACAGGCATAGGTAAACCATTTATCTTTTTTAATTTAAAATCATAGTTGTTTTATTTATATAAAATAAATTAAATTCGAAAGCACTGAAATATTTATAGAATCGATTGAGGTGCTATTTTATAGCAAAGGAAATCACATGTCCTTGCAGCATAGTTTTTCAGAAGGATCAAGTTGCGTACCACTGCTGATATGACAAATATCATCATACCTGAAATCAATTTTTTGCTAGAATGCAATTCAACATACCTGACATTACTTTAACTTTTTCTTTTTGTTGAAGGAGTGGAAACCTTTTATAAGCACCACGAGGTCTCCCTTGCGAGCCTACCCACACCAAATTCCCCCTCCCTCTCTACAAAATGTGATGCCAGACCCATGGTACAGTATTATCACAGCACTCCATGTGTCTTGACTCCATTCACACCTCCAGTGCTGGCCCCATGCCTCAAACTTTTCAGGATCCTGCATATTTTTTTCTTTAACTTTTGACTTTTTGGACTTGGGAACCTGCCCTAAGGAAGACTCAAAGAGAATCACCACTCAGTTACTTTGGTAACTGGAGTGGAGATTCTCAGTTTTTTAGCACTGACTCAATGGATCAGATTTAATAATAGCAGCTGTATATATCTTGTGATATTAAGGAAATATCATACTGTATGGTAGTGTTTAGTGCATCATCTTCTTGGAAGTGAAGGCAATTTTTTCAACCGTATTTGTACATTATACAATAGAAAGTCATTATTGTTAAAGAGCCGCTGTATACTGTAACTTCATTAAAAGGAATGTAATCAAATTCTGCTATTTTCATGCATCCTGGAGACAGTCAAAAGATTTACTCCAAATTAAATTATTAACTAATAATAGATTAATTAAAATTAATTTAAATTTTATTATTATTATTATTACTGGGATGATCCTTATCAAATTGGGTATAAAATTTACACTTATGTTATGAATTTTATTCTGCAAGATCAAAACACAGCTACTAAGTTACAATATAATGCAATTTTTAACTGCGGGCACTCTGTTTTTAACAATGAAGAAATTCTGTATTTCAGTTCTATACGTGTCAGACTTGTTTTACTATAAAGTGAAATCACAGTCTATGCACTTAGTTGTCATGTTAAGTATATCTGTTGGTTTTCAAAGATGTAAATGATATTTTTAATCATTTGGAATTATTTTGAGTTAATGATTAAATAATTAAATCCACTTACCAACAATTTTATAAATTTAGTCCAAGCCCTTTTTGAACATAATTATTCCATCATCAGAAACTCAAAAATATGTTTTTTAATTTTATTAAAACTAAAATGTCATAGTCTTCTGTAAAATGTGTATGTAAGTTATATAATGTCCTGTAATTGTAAATGTCCCCACCATTATGATAAATTGGAAATGGAACAGTTTGGTCAACTCCCTCTATAGTTATTATTTAGTACCTGTTTGGGGAGTTGACCATACCATTCCATTTCCAATTTCTCATAATGGTAGAGACATTTACAATGACAGGATGTAAGTCTACATAATTTTAAACATATGACTACCACTGTTATATAATTTACATAAATATTTTACACAGACTATGAAGTTTTAATTTTAATAAAATTAAGAAATTTTTGAGTTCCTGATATTGGAATAATTACATTCCGAAAGCATTTTGGACTAAATTTATAAAATTGTTGGTAAGTGGGTTTAATGATTTAATCATTATATAATGGAATGGAATTCAAGGGTGGTGGGAGTTTGCATTTCCTCCCTACAATTCACAGAGCCTGGACTGATGTCCCTTGCTGGTGTGTCTTTCTTTTATCGGTGGGTCATTATTTTTACTGGCCGTTTTGATTTTAGTTTTTGTCATTATATAATCATACCAACGGGCCACATTTGATAAAATTATTATGTTAAGATATTTACTAGAACTTTTTTCAATATGCATCCTCTCAACTCATAAACAAAGGATCCAAAACCAAAATCTCCAGTTATATAAAACTGTATAGATACTTTTCATTGATCATATCAAATTTATAATTTTCTGATGATGCAATCAAAGCACTTTTTTATGGTTTGAATGAATATTTTTGCAATTAAAAACTAAAAAGTGAGTGTACATATTAACTAAACTAGAATGTATATATTTATGATCATGTAATTTTTTGTTTTTTTTTAGTAGGACCTTAGCAGTGATTAAATTTCTTTGTTTTTTTAATACATTGATCATGTCTGCATTTTCGTCTTTACAGCATTTTAAACTTTTATGCAAATTTAGAAAGGATGTAATCATTTAGTAACTCTAATCTGTTGTTTGTTGTTTTAGATGGATCGTTTTTCGTCGTGTATTCCTGATGTTATCGGTTTTATATTTGATGCGCTCGATTACAATGTATGTTACTGTTTTGCCAATGTCTAGTAATACTTATTATTGCTCACCGAAAGCGAACACGACTAGTGTTCTTATAGTTGCCCAGAGAGTCTTCCAACTTATCTCTGGATTTGGTCTCTCTATTAATGGAAAGCATACGTATTGTGGTGACTACATTTATAGTGGCCATACTGTTATTCTTGTTATTTGTTCCCTTATTATATCAGAATGTAAGTACTTTGTTGAACTTTTTTAGTATCTTAAATTTAAGAATAACATGTAAAGACTTTTTATAATGTGTCTTATAATTTTTTTTAAAATTGTGATTTCTAATATTATACTTTTTCATTTCATAGAAATGACAAGTTATGCAACTATTGTTTACCATATTTGAAAAAGGTGTTTGAATTTTATGTAGTGGTGTTCTTGATACCAATGTAGTTTTGTGGGTTGCAGCTAGTGTAAGCTGTTTTTTTTGTTTTTTTTTTTTTACAATAAAAATCTTAATTTAAGATATCTTTATTTAAGTTAATAATTACAAGTTATATGTTTGAATTATTATTCTTGTGCAATAGATAAAAAAGAGATTTTAGAAATTATTATTAAAAGATTGAGGTAGGTAGTAATAACCGAAAACATTTATCTGATTAGCAGATGTGGTGACCATTATAAATTTTGAAAAAATATTTCATAGAGTGTAAGTAAATTTGTATGTGTTGAAAATTTTACATTAGAACAGTATATATTTTCAAAATCGTGAAGTTAAATAAATTTATAGTCTCAGCGTAATTAGTTTGATAAAAAAACAATTTAAGAGCATTCCATCTTGAGACCAGGCAGTGATTGCTGCCTGGAATCGATTGTGGTATGGTGAAAAAATAGTGTCGTGTATAATGAACAAGTTTGTTAAAAATGAGAGAATTTCGGTTTGGAGGTTTTTTTTGTTGTTGTAATATTAGAGGCCTCTCCGAATTTAAATAATAACTGATCTGCTACAACTTGTTTGCATATGAAGTCAGACTATAGCTGAAATTTGTTGAATCATTTAAAAAAAAAAAAAAATTGGATTATATATTGTGTGAAACTGTTTTGTTTTGTAATTAATATTAGTAATACCGAATTAGAATAAGTATTTATTTATCATTAATTTAAAAATGTCTAGTAGTAGTACAATGAGGGTCTCATGTCACCATAACAACATTAGGATATAGACTTGTCTGACAAAGCATAGTCCAATGCATTTCGCAGTTCCTGAACAAGTAACTAAATTTTTTTTATCCTTTCAAAATTTTTGTTTAAATTAATATTATAACACCTTTCACAGAAATGCTAGAAATAAAATGGATTACAAAAATTTAATTGTATTTTGTAGGTAAATCAATCTATTTGTTGGCTATTTATTTAAAAACACATATTTTGTGTTTTACTGTAAATTTTGTTTAAGATTTTTTTCATTGTTGCTACATCTGTTAATTTTATTGTGTTTATTATCTTCATTATAGGATTTCTTTTTGTGTGTTAAAAAGGATTAAAACTTAAATTAAAATCTTTTTATGGATTAAAATCTTTAAATAATGCTTCAAATTTTATAAAACTTTATGAAATTTTTATAAATTGAAAAAATAAGTGCTTTTAGAATTAAAATTTTTGCTTACTTTGTAAGTTAATAATATTGTGTGGATGAAAACAAGTTATTAATTTTATTCTCTCTCTCTCCCCCCCTCTCTCTCTCTCTGCTTGTGTGTGTGTGTGTGTGCGCGCGCATCGCGTGCCTGCGGTGGGGGGGTGGGCATGAGTGGATGCACTGTTTCAACTTTTGACCCTCCACAATCAGTTGGTTCACATTAATCATTTTGTTATTGCCCACCACTTTAACTTTTCCTTTAATTGCCACAAGCAGTTAAATTGCTTGTGGCTTAAAGTGTCTTCATAATTATCAAGCCAGCTCAAAATTTTTATGTTTTCTTCCTTCAAAACCTGCACTTCTTTCAACGATCTATTTACCTCTGTGAGATCTCAAATTGCAACTGGTATACCATAAATATCTTTTTTTGTTGCCAGCTTGGCCAAAATTTCATCAAAGAATTTCTTCATCATTGCTTCCATGCCTGGAAGCAGATCTACATTTTCAAATCCTAGGATTTGTTTTGCTGCTTGGTCCTCCTCGTCAGGTGAATTAAATGGATGTTTTCCTTCTTCAGACTGCATCATTACAAATTTATCCATAATTTAAATAAACGTTGCAAAGAAACAGTGACCATTCGGAACTCAATTTAAAATATTATAAATAATATTTTATTTAATGATTTAATGTTTTATAAAATAAAAGAAACTGATTTGACACAGAGAGAGTGTGTCAGATTTAATAAAACAAACAGAAGATAGTATTAACCATAAGCAAAACACAGTTACTATAACAATACATGTGTCAACAAACAATGATGATAAACAAGCACACAGCAGCACGTACTGACTCCACCAAGCTAAAACTCAACCCTGAATATGCCTAGTAAATAAATTATAATTTTAATCAGAATATAAATAATTTAATAAATTATTAGTGTAATAGTGCTGTAACTTTTTTATTTTTCAATATTGATAAGTTATAAAAATAAATAAAGAGTTAATGTTCTTTTATTATATCAGTTTTCAACTTACTGTATCTTATTTTTAAAAATTGTTAAGAAAAATCCTTCCTTTTGAAGCTATGAGATTATGTTGTTTGTAAGGGGGGAAGGGATGTTGAGAAACTTTAAGAGCAGAAATGTAATACTGCTGCATTTGATGCTATATAGAGGGTTTTAAGGAGGCGGGAAAGATTAAAGGATGATTGCTGAAATTGTTGTGTAACTCTTTAAGTTACTGACAGGTTACCGACTAAGTTGCTGACAGATTTACTTGTTATCGGTTTTGGCAATATGTTGAAATCATCTTTGCTGATATTGTATGAAAAACTAAAACTTAAGCATTAACTATTTATTATGTTTTGGATAACGTTCTTATAAGTAAATTTTTATTTACATATAAGCTTTTGCTTGGAAGAGCAGGATATTTGTAGGAAGATTGTAGAATATTTAACAGAATCATAAATAGTAAGGTAGTGATAATGGTGCATTGACTAATATACTGCTATTAAGTTAATTATTGTTTTCAGAATTGAGTTAAAGCTAAAGTCTTAGCCATTCTGTTTGCGAACTTTATTAGAAAAAGTGTGTGGGTTGTCCAATTTAATAAAAATAATATCGATGTTAATGAAATTATAACAGTTATGAAAGCGATGACTGGAATGTCATAACAGGATAGTGTAGGTGAAGTATGGGTTAAGTCCAAGAAACGTTTTAGGAAAGAGCTTTATATAGTGTAAAACAGTAATTGTATGATTTATTATTATACAAAAATTAGTAGATAAACATTTTTTAAGATTGAAGGGAACTGTGGGAAACTCTCAGATAGACTAAGTAATGGTAATGATATGCTAATCAAATTACAGTTCATTTAATGTAGCTAGAAACAGACGTTACAAACTAGAGTCTAGGATGCTCTTGAAACAGACAAAAGAAAGGTGTCGATGATGAGATTTTAAAAAAAAGATATAGATTACAGTAAAAACTGTAGGAACATGCCTGGAAATTTCTAGAAAAGAAAATTCTGCTAAAAATTAATGCTTCCATAATTTTAGAATTGTAAATAATTAAAGCTAAAGTTTAGATTTCCGTTAAAACAATACGTAGTTGCTAGAAAGTTGTGGATAAAAAGATTAATATTAAAATCAGCAGATGAATGTGAATTATAAAAAATTCAAGATTCCCAAGGTATAAACTATATTGGCTTGTTTTTAATGAGTGACAGTGATTGAAGGAGGATGTTTTGAATTATAAAAAAAAATTACCTTTTCTTTAACGTGTAAAGAAAGGCAGAATTGTCAGCTTAAGATATGTCAGAAAAAAAATATATTTACCAAACTAAGGACTGAATAGACTACACAAATTCTTATGCAGAATTTTTGAGTCTGCAAGTAGAGAATGGAGAGACTCCTTAAGATTCAAAGTAAGCTACTTAAAACAGCTGATAAATGCAGGCACTAACATGTCAGTTTTGAGCTCTTATATTTACAACAAATACTAATGACGACTTTACAATAAATATTAAAAGTTAGAGTTAATTTAGTAAAAAAATGTTATTGAAATCGATGATATGAAGATGTTAATTGAGGAAGTAGGATAAAGAATATATTTGAGTTTAAAACATTAATATAGAGTAAAAAGGAATATAGAATTGCATCTTAACACTTTGCCCCAACCATGGTTCCCA